>JAGFNQ010001832.1:143875-234068 GCA_024364735.1 Boesenbergia rotunda | reverse complement strand
GAAAACTTCACCTTAAGGTAGTAGGTGGAAACTACCGCTCTGAACTCATTGAGAGCCGGTCGACCGAGGATGGCGTTGTAGGCAGCAGGGGCATCCACGATCAGAAACGTGGTCCACGGGTTCTCTTGAGTGGCTCCTCTCCAAGTGAGACAGCCAGCCGTATCTGTCCGATCGGCTGCACTTCGTTTCCCGTAAATCCGAACAGGGGAGTAGCCACCATCTCTAGCTGCGATAACTCAATTTGCAGTTGATCAAAAGCTCGCTTATATAAAATGTTTACCGAGCTGCCGGTGTCCACAATGGTGCGGTGGACTTCGTAGTTGGCGATGACAGCCGTGATGACCAATGGGTCATCGTGCGGCACCTCCAATCCTTGCAAATCCTGCGGCCCCCAGCTGATTTGGGGCCCTTGAGCTTGAGAGGTACTAACTCCGACTTGGTGAATTTCCAGTCGGCGCACCTGCGTCTTCCTGGCTCGGTTGGAATCGCCGCCGGTCGGACCGCCAGAAATCACATTGACGCCTCCTCGGACGGCGTTTTGGTGATTGGCTTGATCTTCGTCAAGTTCCTCCACCTCTTCCTGCTCGGGCCGAGGAAACAATTGCCGGGCGGCGGGGGCATCCCGCCTTTGTCCTTGCTGGGCTGTGGCTCCCTGACCACGCCCGCGTCCCTGCTGGGTTTGTCGTCCTTGACCCCGGCCGAGTGGGGTCCGAGCTCTGTTGCCTGCTCGGCAGTCCTCCGTGTTGTGCGTATTACATTGGTGAAATGCACAATACGGGGCCCATCTGTTGGGCCAATTCCCCTGTGCCACCTGCACTTGCTGGGATCTCATTCCGGACAGATCAGCCGGTCGGGGACTGCGAATCGGTCCTCCTGGCGATCTGTTGGGTTGAGGTGCCGGCGATGGGCTAACTATCGCTTCCTTCCGCCGGGCGGCTTGTGCCTCTTCCACATTGATATACTTACTGGCCTTCCCGAGCAGGCTGTCGAAATCCTTCGGGGGTTTCCTGATCAGGGATCGGAAGAAATCACCTTCTTGGAGCCCTTGTGAGAAGGCGGTGACTAGTACTTCGGAGGTGGTATTAGGCACCTCTAAAGCTACTCCATTGAACCTCTGGATGTAGGCCCGGAGTGACTCTTTCGGACCTTGCTTTAGAGCGAACATATTGAGGCTGGTCTTATGGTGCCTCCGACTGCTTGCAAAATGTTGCAGAAACAGCCGCTTTACTTCTGCAAAACTCTCAACTGATCCACTCGGGAGCCCGCCAAACCATCGTTGAGCCTGCCCGGAGAGGGTTGTCAGGAAAGCGCGGCATTTGACGCCCTCCGGGTATTGGTGCAACTGGGCAGAGCTTTCGAATTTCATGACGTGCTCCTCGGGGTCACTGGCCCCCGAGTATTCTGGCATGGTGAAGAATCGTAGATTCTTGGGAACGGGATCCCCAAGAATTTGTGAGGAGAAAGGGCTGCGAGTCGGACAGGCCGCGGCGGGGTCAGCTAACCCTTTCCCTTTATCTGGGCGTGTCTGGTGCGCCAGGCTGGACGCTGAAGCTTCGGTCGGGACTGAGTGGGCCTCGTTCCGGAAAAGTGCTCGGGGAAAATTAGGAGCGCGGGGCTCGGGCTGAGCAGCCATACCTTCTGAATTTCCCCGTACAGAGGGCCCAGGGGGCCGAGCCCCTTGACTACCGGTTGGCGGGTGCGATTGTTGTGCCTTCTGCGTCCGGACAGCCATCAGCATTTCATATTCTTCTGGCGAAAGAGTAACCGTCAGTGGATTGGGGTTTTCCATTCTTCGCTCTCGATCAGGCAGAAGGCCCTCCTTCTAGCGCCAAATTTGATCCTGTCGCCGAGCGTAGTGGGGCCGCAACCGGAATGACGGTGTAGGGATGAACGACGTGGATGCTGACGGGGCGTCCTCGCGCAGAATGGCAGCTTCGTGGGGGGTGTCCTCCGACCGAATGGAAGTGGATGTCGCCTGGTGCAGGGACGGCCGACGAGAGGTGAACCTGCTGAGGAAGATGACCGTTAGCAACCCAGCCGGGAGACGTCCCGGCAAGGCACTCCGACGGTCAAGTCAGTACTCCGAGGAACAGTAGAAATAATGGAGCACTGGAAAAATAAGAGGCTTCGCGCGCGAGTATGCGTACCTGAGAAAGAGGAGTGGAGTGGCTTATATAGCCGGGGAAAAGGACCAGGCATGGCCTGTGTCAGGATCTTCTGACAGGGTCAGAAGATGTGGTATGGTGCTGTCGATATGAGTATGGCCTGTGTCAGGATCTTCTGACAGGGTCAGAAGATAGGGCATGGTTGTGTCGACTGTATCCATCCTTCTTTGTCGTATACTATTTGTCTTATGTGAGGACAAAGACAGATTTCGGTAAGGCGGCGCCTGTCAGAGAGTGTCAGTTCGTACGAGGGGTGACATCTTGTTACCTGCAGCTGGTGCAGGTATATTTTGTCCTTTTCTCAGGGTGATTCCGAGAGAGTGCCTGAGTGGATATCCGGACGGTTCGATCGGTGGGTATCAGACCCGGGCATAAGGACTGCCGGGCGGATGCACTCGGCTGACCGAGGCGTATAGCCTTACTGTGGCCGGGCGGATGCACTCGCCTGAACGAGGCGTGTAAGCCTTAATGTGGCGGCCGGGCGGATGCACTCGCTGAACGAGGCGTGTAAGCCTTAATGTGCAGCCGGGCGGATGCACTCGCTGAGCGAGGCGTGTAAGCCTTAATGTGGCAGGCCGGGTTTGACCGGCTGGCGAAGGCTTTGGGCCCGGTCAGAATGTCTGTTGAGTCGGCTGCTCGTATAATGACGTGGACCCTGAAGCAGGCCAGGTCGTTCGCCACGTTGGCTGCCCGTATCGTGCAAAATATAGGGCAGGATCATTATAATAATATTATTTTTATATAATAATTTTTATTTTTTTAATATATATATATATATTTTTAATATATATATTATTTAACTTTAACCTCTTTAAAAATAAATATCAATAATTTTTATTTTTCTTTTAAAATACATCTAAAGTTCAAATCTTTTCAAAAATTAAATTAAATTTTTTTTCTCTTTATTTTTTTAATTTCAATTAAATATATATAATATATCTTTGAAAAATTGAGGAAGTTATTTTATAATAATTATTTTTATTATTTAATATATGCTCCTAATTTAAAATTTTACATTCCTTAATTATTTCGTCATTTAGTACATAACCCTCGAACATAAAATTTTAAATCTACCTCTACTAATTTATCACATGTTTAAGTGAAAAGCTTTGATTCTTTCGTACTGAATTGACCTCTTATTTCATTGTAGTAAAGTTGTCATTCATAGGGATCGATGCTCGGACATCGAACTTCGGGCGATCCGTCTAGTCTCACAAAAATTTTCTACTATTGCTAAGATAAATCAAAAAGTGCTCGCGGCGAGCAATCCAAAAACTAACATCCCAGGGTTCGTATCTCATTGGACGAACATTTCTTATAAAATATATTATAATTGGAGTTCAAACCATGGATGCATGAATGATGACTAATCACCTTTCTAATATATCATATTCCCGGAGCATAATGATTAATCAGGCTGAGTAACCCAGTGCTCGGACGTCCGAGCATGAACTCTGGGACTGGGAAGCCAATGTGAACGCTCGAGATGCCAAGTACTTCACTTGGAGTTGGGACGTCGGGCAGTTTAAAAAATCAGTTGCGTGCTCGTGCTCGGGGTGTCTAGTAGTTGAGAAATTATATATAAATTTGGGAGCTCATGATGCCTTGAATTACTGTGTGGGGGTAGTTAATTGAAAGCTGACTTGTGGTGCAAATCCTTACGAAATGTCCTGAATTACTGTGGGGGTAGTTGAGATGTTCAATACTTTGAAAGCCGAACTAGCTTGGTGCAAATCCTTACGCAATGTCACATATGTAGTGCAGCTATTGGAGCTATGATAGAGAACGTAAAATTTCAACGTGAAATTCAACGTGAATGACATGACATTTTTTGTATACACATCCAATTGCCGCTTGGACAGTGACGGCGGCCTTCGGCCGCCATCCCGAACCAAACTATAACCTTGAGGGCACGATGAACCCGTTGAAGATTGGTGCAATTGAGTTTCATGTTGAGTTTCACGTTGCTTTTTTCACGTTGTGTATCATTTTTCGTAGCTATTGTCGTACAGCCACGTCTGTTTTATTCATATAATTATTGTATTAAGATCAAAATAAAATTGGAAACTTTAAACTATAATTAAGCTAGGTCATAAACATAAAATTAGGATCCAATTTACTTTAACCGATAATGAGAACTTCCGAAGGACCCAAGTTCAACTATATCATTTTTTTTATAAACATAAAATTAAGAGCTCGAGATAGGATGTCATCATCCGATGATAATTAAAAATTTAGAGTTTGAAATCCTACAATTACGGTATATTATTAATTTTTTTTATTAAATGATAGTAGACTTGAAAATGTTAGCTATTAGTTTAAAAAATTTATCAATGAAAAATTTTCTTAGATTTAATTATTATCTGATTAATTATTTTTTCAATAGGGAAAAAACTGATTAATTATTATCTGATTAATTAGTATCTCATATTAAAAATAAATATCAAAAAATTGCCATTTATTTTTCATTAATAATAATAAGTGCTTTAATAAAAAAAAATTAGAATGAACTATTTAATATATTTTATGGAAAGTAGGTAGGGGCGGCCTCCCGCGAAGAATGAAGCCTCTGCCTCGCAAACAATTGTATTATAAATGAGATTGTAATCCCAGCGAAGCGATCGAAGAGTGAAGCCTCTCGATCCACTTCTACTCCGAAGCCCTTCGGTCGAGACGCGAGGCCATCTGCGGCGACCTTCTTCCATCGATCTCACGTACGGCGTGGAACTCGAGCGAACGGCGAGGACTCGTCGTACGATCTGCTGGACGCGGACCGCGGGGTGAACTCGAAGCCCCGATTCTTACAATCCGATCGACGACAATGTGGAGGCTCAAGATCGCGGAGGGCGGCAGCAGCCCATGGTTGCGCACGACCAACAATCACGTCGGCAGACAGGTGTGGGAGTTCGATCCCACCCTCGGCACGCCCGAGGAAATCGAGGAGGTGGAGAGGGCACGAGAAGCTTTCCGGCAGAACCGGTTCCAGAAGCAACACAGCGCCGATCTGCTTATGCGGTTGCAGGTACGTACGATTGAGTTGTACTTCAAAAATATTATTAATTCTTCAAGTGATTGCAATTATATATATACCATTTTCTTTACTTTATTGTAGTTTGCAAAAGAGAATCCACTTGAGATGGACTATCCTACTCCTATCATCAGGATTCAAGATGACGAAGATGTCACGGAAGAAGCTCTAGTGACTTCCTTAAAAAAGGCCATTAGAGTTTTTTCTACTCTCCAAGCACATGATGGACACTGGCCTGGGGATTTTTCAGGCCCATTGTTTTTTTTGCCAGGATTGGTATTTGTTTGAATCTAATTTTATTATGAAAAATTATAAGGGCTTAACCCTTTAATTTTCTGGATTATACTTTGCAAGGATTGGTCTTATGTGAATTTTTATTTTTCTGAAAGCATGACTTAGTCTGTTGCCGAACAAGACTTAAATTCTGGCAGTGGATGTGTCTTACCAATAAGATACACAATTTTATTATGGTGTTTACTAATATTTTTGCCTTTTGATTGGTGTAGATAATAACTTTACAAATTACTGGAACTCTAAATAGTGTTTTGACTCCTGAACACCAGAAGGAGATCCGTCGTTATCTCTACAACCATCAGGCATCATATTATTGTCATTAATTTTATTTTATTTTATTTTTGATAAACTTAATCTAAATCAGTTGTCTGCTTATGTACTGCAGAACAGAGATGGAGGGTGGGGCTTCCATATTGAGAGTGAGAGTACTATGTTTGGTTCGACATTGAATTATGTTACTTTAAGGTTGCTTGGACAAGGACCTGATGACGGAGATGGGGCAATGGAAAAAGGGAGAAAATGGATCTTAGACCATGGAAGTGCTACTTGTACAGCATCATGGGGAAAGATGTGGTTATCTGTAAGTAATAGTAACTTTCTTTTGTTTAAAAGCTTGATATCCGTGTATTCCACAAGCCAAAGCTAGTTACCTCACTAAACTAAGCATTTGGGCGTCAGTCATACTCACTTATAGCCGCATGCTTTCTATTTGTTACTTATATCACATTTCAAGAGAAGAGCCTTCATTCTTGCGCACTGAATTTCATTTAGGTGCTTGGAGTGTTTGACTGGTCTGGTAACAACCCTTTACCACCAGAAATGTGGTTACTGCCATACTTTGTACCTATTCATCCAGGTATGCATTTGTAAGAGAATAATGAGTAGAATGTCTAATTCCAACTAAAAAGAGGATGTAAAAGTAAAAATGATCTCTTAGATAAGCTGAATGATAACGAGTAGAACATTAAAATTTTGTATTGTGGGGAATGTTGTCACAATCACTTACTACCTGTTCCTATAGTACTAAAGAACAACATATATCAGGACTTTTGCTCATTAGACATAAACTTCAGTTATGATTCTGAGCAGAATTGAAACAATACCAAGACCTTTTCAATTTTCATGACTAGTTTTGTAACTCTTCATACATTCGTGATAACATGTGATAGACAAGTGTTCGTTATAGTCCAAAACCTATCGGATATAAGTAACTTTTATGTGACTTGAAAATTTGAAGACTGAATTTTCTCTACATAGACATTCTTTGTTCAAAAGTTGTGTAGCTTAGTTGCCAAGAAAAGTTATTTATTTCTTCTAGATACTTCCTAGGGTTAAGATGAACTATATAAATACTAAAGTGGAGATTAGAGATGGTTCCAACTTTTTTGCATGAAAATATTACTATATATAAAAAAAGAGTAGTCTAGTGCATGAAGCTCCCGCCAATATGTGGTCCTGGGGAAGGGTCTATTATACACAACCTTATCTTGTTGTGTAAGAGGTTGTTTTTGAGAATCGAATCCGTGTCCTCTAGGTTACATGACAACAATTTTATTAGGGGAAATTGCATTACTATGAGATAGTAATTTTATACATGGTGCAAATTTTTAGTATATATTTGAGCACTCCATTATCTCTCTATCTAGTTGTATTACTTAGCTAATTCTGATCATTCACATATATCACCTGTAGAAATTTTTGACAAATAAAACATAAGTAGAATGGCCATTCTATTTTGTGAAACAAGTGCCAATTTCACTTCTCTACATGGAGCGATAGACCTGCTCTACCATGCCTATGCCTTTTGAGCCATGGATGGCATCATCATGCATTCCTCCCTCCATTTTGTTCGTTTACTATTCAACGATGTAGGAGTATCTAGATGCATTAGGTGGTTTGAGTGACATTTATGATTTGGCAAATAGGTATCTTTCAAACAAGTGGAAAAGAGATAACATCAAGGGAAGGCGTCATGTAAAATATAATCATGGTCATATGTTTTCTTAGCATTTATGTATTAGTAAGTATCATTTATATAAACAATCTATGGTTTGAATGAGGAAAAGCTTTGACGGATGCATTTAAGATGTGAAGGACGCTTAGGTGTTTAATAAGCACTCCAGCTAGGCAATGTGAGACCCTGATAAGTACACACATTAATAGAGGAAGAGGGAGAAAAGACTTGATTAACAACGATAAAATTGAATAAAATTCATTTAAATATAAATATAACATAGTAGGGGATTGAGCCCAATAACATTGGAAGATTTATATAACTGACTCCACTTAGTGAGATAAAAGCTAGACTATTGTTGTTGTTATGAGGTGATTGAAATGACCTGTAGGTTGCAACAAATAAGTATCTTTTAGATAAGTGCAAAAAAGAGATGGCATTAAGAGAAGGAAGCTAGCAAGCTTTAATCACGGTCTTATTTTTTAAGTATTTACATCCTAGTATGGTGCCTTTATACCATCAATTTTCATTTCCAAACTGCAAATCTGAATGGTACAAACAAGTCTCTTAACTTTATCAAATATTTTTGTTTTATAGGACGACTGTGGTGCTATTGCAGGATGGTTTACTTGCCCATGTCATATATATATGGGAAAAGATTTACTGGCCCAATTACCCCATTAATCATATCGCTAAGAAATGAGCTATTCCATTGCCCATATGACCAGATAGATTGGAATCAGGCTCGCAATGAATGTGCAAAGGTGTGCAATTCTTCTACTCCTTAATTATTCTCCTAGTTCTAACTAATTGGATATACTGTTATCATGCATGTTATTGTATCTTTTTCCTATTTATTACAGTGTCTATAGTGTATCTAAATGTGTCTTAGAATAACTAATAATTCAGAGGTTGTGTGATTATTATCATAAGTACATTCAGTCCAAATAAATGTTGATGGGAAGAGATATAGTAAATTAGATAACTATCAGTTGAAATGAAGTGCTAGACTGTGTATTAGTAGTAAACCAAAGGTTAAGATATGCAATGAGTCCCTTGTGCAAGTTGACTGCTATCATAGTTAGTAATACAGAAGAGGACACTTTTATGCATTATTTTGTAGCATGGGGATATAAGATCTGTAACGAGTCCCTTGTGCAAGTTGACTTCTAGCACTGACCAAGACTCTTTTGTGCATTATTTTCTTGTACGAGGTTATGAACACATTTCTTACTTAACTTTTTCACGAGCCAAACTTCATTTCTTGATATTTATGTGTGATGACATCCTCAACTTGTATTGGATGATGGGTTTTTTTTAATGCTCCATTTTGAAGCATACATTATCTTCATTGCAGCATACATTATCTTTATGTATATTATGGAGCTAGCATATGTATGATTGTCTAAGTGCTAATTTTTCTTTGAAGATATGTTCTGAGAATGCTTGTTAGTTGATTCTGAAGCTCATTGTACCTGCATTCTAAGTTATCTACTGACTTAAAATTTATTCTACTTGAAATTATTTTCTCAACATATGTCCTTACTCCTCCCATTGTCTAGGTAGACTTCTTTGGGAGTAATTTAGCATCCTCTCAACCAAGTATCTTTGACTTCTAACTTCTTATCCAATCATCCCTGAGATTCCTAACTCGCATAAAATTGGTTGATGGATAACTCATTGGAGAGCTAGACACTTAAACAATGATGGATGCCTTGCCCACATGAATGTTGTACTTTTTGTTCTCCATAATTTCTTCCTACATCTTCAAAGTTGCTAAATGGGTGATTTATTGAATTGGCTCATCCTCTATTTCTCGTTTGATTTCAAGAGCAATTGTTTTTTTTTTTCTAGTTGTAAATCTCAAGAACTTGGAATCATTGACTTAAATGTTCATAGGTTTGCCCTTCTCTCATAATGGTGGTAGCATTTATTTTATTGTATCTTCTCTCCATAGGTTTTAAAATTGCCTCCTAATGTAACATCATCTTGCTCTTGTCAACTCCTTACCCGATACTCCTGCAAGTTTTTTTTTGTACTTTTTATCCTCAAATTTCTTAAGCACAAAGTTGTGATGAATTAAAATGAATTAAATATCTCTATAATTGGTGATTATAATAAGTTGTGATGCTTATTAGTATATTCTAAGTGCTCATTTTTTTGTGGCTTGATGATGTATGTTTCAGGAAGATTTATACTATCCACATCCATTTATACAAGACATCATTTGGGCATTCCTTCATAAAATTGTTGAACCTTTTTTAATGCATTGGCCTTGTAGCAAATTGAGAGAGAAGGCTATTAATACTGCTATCCAGCATATTCATTATGAAGATGAGAATACTAGATATATTTGCATGGGTGCGGTTAGCAAGGTAAGTCAAAAGTTTTAATTGAAGAAGTTGATTACTGTCAATTTTTATGGCAAACGACAGGATTCATTATTGGCAATTCATTAAGTGCGTAACCACCAAGAACTATAGCATATCCATTAGACGAACTTATTTCCATAAGTTGATATGCAAATCCTGCAGCTTATAAAGAAGTATTTAATCAAAATTATCATCCTTTTTGTGTTACTCGTATATGGTTTATGTTTTATGGTTTTGATGCAGCATATTCTTTGATGTTATGAGACGAGTTATATTTACTGATGAATGCAGTTAATTACAAATGTTGATTGCAATTAGACCTATGAGGTAATTTTGCACTTTCTTGGAAGAACAAATGTCTACATAAAAAAAAGTTGGGATGTTGGCTTTAATGTATAACCTTTACCTCAACTTCAGAAGTCTTGACTCTTTGTATATTAAAAAACCTATCTAATTCTTACTGTTCGTATGCTATGGTATGAATGCCTATAAAATAGTGTAGAAGTTTCTTTCCTTTTTTCTCTCTTATATATATATATTGTCTTTTAAAACTATAACATGGATGCATTCATGGTGATGTAAACTTATTTAACCTTATATTTCATATTTATCTACAAGGTTTATGTTTTAAAATTAAACTTATAAATTGCATTTGTTTTATACTGGTATCAGCTATGTCTTGGAATTGT
The DNA here is from genome assembly GCA_024364735.1 of Boesenbergia rotunda. Taxonomy (NCBI): domain Eukaryota; kingdom Viridiplantae; phylum Streptophyta; class Magnoliopsida; order Zingiberales; family Zingiberaceae; genus Boesenbergia; species Boesenbergia rotunda. The sequence continues at coordinate 223,566 of JAGFNQ010001832.1, read as the reverse complement.
TTTAAACTAGATTGTCTTTATGAGCTTGATATTCACTTCCAGCCTTCTCTATGAGAAATTTTTTTTTTTTTTTTTTTTTTTTTTTTTTTTTTTTTTTTTTTTTTTTTTTTTTTTTTTTTTTTTTTTTTTTTTTTTTTTTTTTTTTTTTTTTTTTTTTTTTTTTTTTTATGTCTTTTTAATTATTTTTTTTCTTACATTTATGTTTAAAATTAAACTTTAAATTGCATTTGTTTATACTGGTTCAGCTATTCTTGGAATTGTTTAACTAGATTGTCCCTTTATGAGCTTGGAATTCACTTCAGCTTCTCTATGAGAATTCCTTTTCCTTTTGAGATGCCTTTTCCTTTTCTTACTTTTCATTGTTTGCATATCTTGTGAATATTATGATGCAGTAGTACTCGATTCTGAATAATTTCCATATAGAGTTTATCAGTTTAGTATACGAGTTAAATAGAATGTGAATGAAAAACCCAAGCCAGTTTTTCTTTCTGACCAACACTGTAAATGTATTACAATTTATGCAGCAATTATGTGAGAAATGTTGTTTCTTCTGAGATTTCATCTTTATAGGTACTTAATATGCTTTGCGTCTGGATTGAAGACCCAAATTCAGAGGCATTTAAGTTACATCTTCCACGAATATATGATTATCTATGGTTAGCTGAAGATGGAATGAAAATGCAGGTACGCTAGAATATGTAACGCATGTACTCTTATTAGTTTTTTAACTTCCTAGAATCATGTACAGTGTCTGAATAGTGTGTGGTACCTTTTTTTTGTATGTGTTAAAGAAGCTGTTGCCATATTGTTAATTTTGTAGGGCTGTAATGGCAGCCAGTTGTGGGACACAGCTTTAGCTGTTCAAGCAATTATGTCAACTGATCTTTTTGAGGAATTTGGTGAAACACTCAAGAAAGCTCACAAATTCTTTAAAAGTTCACAGGTTAGCATTTTTTTAACAAAGTTCTTAAAAGTATGTGTACTTTTCTACTGAATATTTACCCTTTATTGAATATGTAAGTACATTAAGTTTTCACTTCTTTTTGATTGGAAGATCCTTGAAGATTGCCCTGGTGATCTTGATTTTTGGTACCGCAACATCTCCAAAGGTGCATGGACCTTTACCACTGTAGATCAAGGGTGGTCTGCCTCCGATTGCACAGCAGAAGGACTTAAGGTCTACCTTCTATTGTCAAGCCAAATTTCTTGATGTTTATGCTAATGTTTCTTCTGTAGGCTGCCCTCTTGTTATCTAAGGTTTCTCCAGAGATTGTTGGTGATCCAATAGAAGCAAGGAAGCTATATGATGCTGTTAATTTCCTCCTTTCACTAATGGTAAAAGTATCAGTAAATGATGCAAATACTTAACAAGAGCTTTTCTTCTAATTGTGGTTATGTCGCAGAACATGGACGGCGGTTTTGGTACTTATGAACTTACAAGATCTTACACTTGGTTGGAGGTATGCATTCTATGAACATTTTGTTGATGTTGCGTTCTGCATATGTTTCTCAATCATGTATCTGGAGTTTGCTCATAGATTAATTCGCTTTGGACAAACAAGAGTTGTTAATATAACACTGGGTCATCCTTGAAGTTGTTAATATTCCAAGTAAATTGAAGCATAAAGGTTCTTTTAGCCTAGGAACTGGAAGGAGACAACGTGCATGTGCTGATGAAGCACATGAGCATTTACAAAATGTAATTTTAAAGACGTAAAAATGAGATTAATTATTGTTTACTATTATTATTTTTATTAACTAATACCTAAGATCATTAGTTCTAGGCATTCTTATGTGAATTCCAGAACCATACATACATTGGATAGTTGAGGAAAGCGCGAGAGGAACAAGACAGCAAAAAATAAAGGAAAAATAAATTTGGTACATACAAATTGGCGTGGCTAGTTTATATCTGGAAAATCTAATTATATGTTCCTTTTCAATTTCAAAAGAAACAAGTGAAAATTTCTTAACGGTCTGGTCTCTTTTCTGATTTTAGAAGAAAGAATTAAATCCGCAGATATTTTCAAGTTGTGTATATGTGAAAGACCGTGGGACAGAGTTGGGGAATGGGAGCAATGTACAATTTAACTAAACTTGCTTTATCTTTACTTGGTGGAAGAATGTACAATCAACCTAGCTTTCCTTCTAAGGCAACATTTTTGTTGAAACTGAAGTATAAGTTGATAAACCTAACGCCTTAGTTGTCACGCCCCGAGAAGCCGCTCGTCCGATACCGACCGGACTGCCACTCCCTCGATCGACGGACAATTCGGAAACCTAACCTCTACGACCATCCCAGATGATTGTACCTCAGCCTATAGGGCTGGAACAACCGTTTGCAATTAACAGAAACGAAAACGACGACAAAGCTGCGTACCGGTACGACTTACGACAAAATCCAAAAACGAAATCGAGGCCTCCATGGCACACAAAAGTACAACTATCCTGCCGTAACATAGACGTCACAAAAGAGTATAACAACCAACAGCGGAAATGAAAAGAAATACAATGAATAAAAGCAACGGGTACCAACATGTACCCCAACCAAAAGATAGGCGAAAATCGTCTCAGAGACACATGAACTGGGACAGGCTGCTGAACAATCCAGACGATCATCCTGATAAGAGAAAAACATAGCCAACGGGGTGAGTCCTAAGAACTCAGCGAATACAGTCTAATGTGCATAGGAAGAAATAACAGCAGTAAGTCACCGTCAATCTATCTATCACAGTACTGAAGATAACTGCAGTAAGAAGAAATGCAGAACTGAACCATAAGCAGTAAAGGGACTACATACCTACCTGCGTCGATCCCAAACCCAGTAGTATGCATGTCAACCAAGTGCAGCAATCAAGTGCAGCAAACACAATCATATGCATCAATGCACAGTATGCTCATGATGCAGCATGGGTCACCCCTGACGCCTCGGTCAATAATGCACACGCGGGACCATATGGGTAGGGCTGTGACCTGGTCTTCCCTGCACGAACAGACGGTCGATAATGCACACGCGAGACCGAATGGGTAGGGTCGGAGACCATAAACGTACCCCACCATCGGGTGAAGTAACGCTCTAAACGTCCCTTACTATCATCAGATAGGTAGGACGAGTAGCAAGTACGACGACCCATCTCAACCTCCAGGGAGTCAAAGGTCGTCCCCCTATGCTACGTGCAATAATGATACATGTCTCTATCCCATGCATCAACCACTATCTATCCCTACTGTCATCTACATGATATGCAGTAATCCAGATAACCGGTATGCACCAATACCTAAATCCTAGCGTAAGGTATAAGGTAAACTATGCATCATCAATCCATACAGATATAGTAAGCAGTAAACCTAACGGATACAACTACCGAAGCAAAAGCACGGAGATAAAAATATCAGGTATCCCTACTGCTAACTATGTCTAGCTATGCATAAAAGAGGTACCCGCCTCGATATGAAGAAATCCAGGTGTCGAGAACCCCCGTCTAGAAATAAAAGCCGCGACGAAGATAGCCGCGACACTCAATATCCTGCATCAAATACACAATCATTTAGTCGAATATAACTTCTAATTTAATTAGGATTAATCCTAATCAATTAATCCTAATTAAACACCCCTTGGATTAATTTGGGCTAATTATAATTAATAAATCAATTAACCCTAACTTCTTAGCCAATTCGTTAATTAGGGTTAATTATGATTAATTAATCTCCAATTAATCCCCTAATTCTAATCAATCATCCCTACTGATTCAACCAAACGAAACCAACATCAAGAGCAACAACTCAGAACTCACTGATCACAGGAAACAATTCCCAAGCACAATCCCAGATTCGACACTCGATCGGAGACATAGCATGCCAAAGGAGATCACAGAACAGGAATCCAAACCTCTCCATCCCAAGCTCAATAGTTACTCAATCCAATACAGAGCTTACCTTCAATCGAAGCCAATGATCGCGCGATCTAGCCCAATCGAAACACGCGAAAGAGAATCCAATAGAGGTAGCCGTCGCCCTGCTCCAGCAACCAGAAATGATCTTCCCTTCTTGAGAAACCCTAATTCGGCGATCACCCAAACCTAAACCAAAAGCCGAAATCAGGATCCGAGACCATCTCCAATCAACCCAAGATCTGTAAAGAGGAAGTAGAAGAAGACCTACCCGAGATCTCAGCGCCTAACAGATGGTAGTCGATCGAGCCCTAGTTAGGTTACGCGAACCTCTCCTCCCACACCGGCATGGCTCCAGAAATCACACGAGCTTCCTGATCGTGGTCGGCCGGCAAGGGTATCCGCCCGGTAACGTGAGCGTGTCGCCGACCCACGGTGAAGCGAGCCGTGAAGTCGCCAGCGCCGGTTGAGAGAACGCGAGGTGAAGGCGTAGACGAAGAAGACAAAGGAGAAGAAGAGAAGTGGAGATGAGCGGACTGTCACCGGCTTTGGCTCTCGATCGGGCACACGAGGAGCACGATCTGCTCCGCGATCGGCCGGAAGAAGAGGAAGGAGAAGAATCGAGAAGAGGCGAGGGAGGCGCTCGGGCGTGGGTGTCGGCCGCATAGGGTTTAGGTCGAGACATATAAGGGGGACATTTTGCACTTTAGTCCACAGTTGTTTTGCCAAATCACGAGGATGCCCTCAATTTCGAAAGTTTTGCGTTTTAACCCTCAAGTTTCCCAGATTCTCACATTAGTTATATTGCAGAAAGTATTGATTGGTCTATGTTAGGACATGTAGCTCGTCTCTCTTCTTTGAATTTGAATTACAGTGGAAACTTGAAGCACAAACAAACACACATGGTGCTAACACCTTCGATTTTACTTGGTATCCACCTCCTGGAGATGACTAATCCAAGGGTTCACTCCTCACTCACAGCTCCACTAAGAACTTCCTCCTTATCGGAAACCTTCCGGAGGCGGAGAATCCTCTTACAAGCTTGACTACAAAAATACAACAAGAAATACAAACAAGATTACAAAGGATATTGAAAAAGACTTTACAATAATGAACCTTGCTTTACTTACTCTTTTCTTGCTTTGGTTAGCCTCTTGATAATTAGAAAATGCAGCAGCACTTATCTCCAAAACCTTAAGAATTGACATCTTCAAAACTCCACTAAACCCCCCTTTCTAGGATTGCTTTCAGCCGGGAAAACACCTCCCAATCGATTGGCCTTACACCTGATCGATTGTCACGTCAAATAGGACTGCTCAATCCTATAGAACGACCCTTTTTCGCTTGATCAATAGATTGGTGAGTTATACCAATCGATTGATAGCTTCCAATTGATTGATCTAATCAATTCTGAAACCTTCTGTGCTTTCGAAGAAAGTCTGACAATCGATTGCCCCAATCAATTAACAATGCCCATTGTTGTAAAAGTCGGCCTAGGCGGCACCCCACCGTGGTGCCACCTAATGCCGCCTAGCGCCGCCTGGGCACCGACTAGGCGCTACGCGGTAGTCCTCCGCCCGACTACCGCTTAGCGATTTTTACAACCTTGACAATGCCTAATCAATTGAGCTAATCGATTAGGCAGCTTCCTGTGTTGTCAAGAAAACAAATCGATTGGTCTAAGTCAATTGATTGCCCAATCGATTCCGGATCATTCTGTGGTCCTGAATAAAGACTTCCAATCGATTGCACCAATCGATTGGTTTGGGTCAATCGATTACTCTAATCGTTTGCCCAACTTTAAACTCTGAATCCGAGTTTAGGGTTCGCCCAACCCTAAAGTCATCTGACTTGTTGGGACTTCCCATTGCCTAGCATCCGATCAACCTTGACCTATCATGTCTTCACTAAGTGTCCAATCAACCTTCAACCCACTTGGACTTTTCATCTCGTGTCAAGTGTCTGGTCCTCCATGACCTACTTGGACCTATCGCTTGCCAACTCCCCATTGGACTTTCAATCGCTAAGTGTTCACTCTTCTGTGATCCACTTGGATTTTTCCCTTGTCAACTTCCCATTGGACTTTCCCTTGCCTAGCCTCCAGTTAGGATTAATCACTCGGTAGACTTCTTACCTGCCTAACCTCCAATTAGGACTTTTCCTCGGCTAACTTCAGTTAAGACATTCTCTTACCTTACCTCAGTTAGGACTTTCCAAATCAAGTATCCGATCCTCCCTTGACCTAATTTACTTCTCTCTCACACATTGTCAAATATCGAAACTCAAACTCGAACCAACCCGAGCTTGGTCAACTTGGTCAACATTGACCCGTGGTCAATTGCACCAATAATCTCCCTCTTTTTGATATTTGACAATATTTTTAAGTTAGGCTAACTCATTAGCCCAACTTCCTTCTTCTCATACTAAAACATGAATAAGTGTTTCCTAACCTAAACCTTACATTCTCTCCCTTTGGCACACATAAAAAATCTTCTCCTAAGATTTAGTCCTCTTATGCTTTAAACATTAAAATGGATGTTCCCTACCTTCCATTGTTCCCAATGCTCAACCTTGAACATATATCCATCATTCATTAAAATTTCTCCTTTCTTACCCAAAACATACGTTAAAGGCTCCCCTTCAAAGCATGTTCTAACTTTTATCATTGCCCAACAATAATTTAGAGTTCCTAAACCACTAGAAAATCCCAAAATTTAAGTCATGAGATTAAAAATTCAACCTTGAATCTAAACCTCCTTCTTAACTTTAAATTAGTCCCCTTTAACCATTCCTTTCTCATCTTCATCACGAAAATTACCCTTGAGTATTTGTCCAAGCATTTTATAGGGTTAAGAATAGTTAAATTACCTAAATGCGGCTTAATCGACTGAAATACACTCATTTAAATAAGCAGCTTCCAATTGATTGGTATCAGTTACCAATCAATTCCGACTTGGTTTAATCAATCGATGTTAGCTACCAATCGATTAACGTACTCGCCAATCGACTTGTTTGTTAGATTTTCTGATTCAATTTCAGACCGAAATTAAGAAATGTATAAATAATTCTCCAATTTTTGAAAAATCACAAAATTTTGTGTAGACATTATTTATATACTATCATGGAAAAATAGTTTTCTATGAAAATACATCTCATGTTTAAAGATTGATACAAAAATGGAAACCATTGAAAACTCTAATGTTTCACTCTAATTTTGTATCTAACTAATCAATGGTGATTCCTATCAACAAATAGACTTCACCAAAGTTTTCTAAAATATTTCTGAAATTATTTTCAAAAATAATTTTCATCCATGATCTATGAGCTAAATGCACGTGACTTGTACATGTTAGTACCCCGGGTTGGTTTTGATGTGATCAACCAAGTCAAGTTAGGTCCTAGTGTATTTTGATCCCTGTGTCTAAGTGTGTAGGAGCTTAGGAGCGCAAGAAGTCTAGTGGAAGACGTAGCGGACGACAATGATGGCATGGAAAGGGAGCCGACAGACTCGGTGCATCTAAGGGAGGTGGAGGTCTGCGAAAGAGTATGCCGGTGGAGCGAGAAGGACGTGCGCGACGTCCGAGGGATGAGAAGGCGAGAGGAAGTCTGCTCGAGGAGAAGGCCAGAGTCAGGTTCAGATGAGCCTAACTCTGTTGGCTAGAAATCACCCAAGCAAACAAAAGGAGAAAAAGTCAACATTGACGTTGACTTTGACCAAGTGGTCAACTGAGGTGACTCAAGTGCTTTGGGAGGCGCCTTAGCTTCAAGTCTTAGTTCTGCGGACAAACAAAATTGAGGCACCTCAGTCTCAACCTGAGGCGCCTCGGATCAGAATTGAGGCGCCACCTGAGGCGCCTCAGATCAAAATCTATCAACAGCTTACCGTTGGCGCGTGGATAAAATCTTATCCATCTGAGGCACGTCAGTTGAGGCGCCTCAAGTCCACGTCAGCACAACCGTAAAGTGATTTTTCGCGCTATAAATAGCCCCCAAAAGCTAGGATTAAGAATGAACTGTACTCTATTTTGCTAGTCTTATTCTGAGCTTTCCAATGTCTGTAAGAGGCTTCTCCGCTTGCAACCAAGGAGATCTTATAGTAGAGCTTTCAACTGCCTTGGATTAACAACTATCCCAATTGCAACCAATTTTACTTGGTATCTACCTCCTTGAGGTAACTAATCCAAGGGTCCACTCCTTACTCACAGCTCCACTAAGAACTTCCTCCTTCTCGAAAACCTTATGGAGGCGTAGAAGCCTCTTACAAGCTTGAGTACAAGAATACAACAAGAAATGCAAACAAGACAATAGAAATTGAAAATCACTTTACAATAAGAAACTTTGTTTTGCTTACTCTTTTCTTGCTTTGATTAGTCTCTTGATGATTGGAAAATACAACAACACTTGTCTCCAAAACGTCAAGAATCAACATTTTCAAAACTCCATGAAACCCCCTTTTCTAGGGTTGCTTTCGGGCGGGAAAATGTCTCTCAATCGATTGGTCTTATCCCCAATCGATTACCACGTCAAATCAGACTATGCAAACCTGCAGAACAACTCTTTTTCGCTTGACCAATCTATTGGTGAGTCATATCAATTGATTGATAGTTTCTAATCAATTGACACAATCAATTCCGAAGCCTTCTATGCTTTCGAAGAAAGCCTACCAATCTATTGCCCTAATTGATTGACAATGCCTAATCTATTGAGCTAATCGATTAGCAACTTTCTGTGCTGTTGTGAAAACGCAACCAATCAATTGATTGCCCAATCAATTCGAATTTATTCTGTGCTCCCAAATAAGGTCTTTCAATCGATTGGTTTGGGCCAATCGATTACTCTAATCGATTGCCCAACCCTAAACTCTGAATTCGAGTTTAGGGTTCCTTTGCCCAATTCTAAAGTCATCCTTAATTTATTGGAACTTCACACTCCTAGCATCCGGTCAACTTTGACATGCCAAGTCTTCACCAAGTGTTTAATCAACCTCTGTACCCACTTAGACTTTCCATCTCGTGTCAAGTGTTTACTCCTCCATTACCCACTTGGACTTACTACTTGCCAATTTCCTATTGAACTTTCCCTTGCCTAACCTCCGGTTAGGACTAGTCACTCAATAAACTTCTCGCCTACTTAACCTCCAGTTAGGACTTTCTTTCACCTAACCTCGGTTAGAACTTTCGCTTGCCTAACCTCCAAGTAGGACTTTCCCTTGCCTAACCTCAATTAGAACTTCTCAAATCAAGTATCCGGTCCTCCCTTGACCTACTTGACTTCTCTCACACATTGTCAAATATCAATTGCACCAACAATCTATTGGATTGGTTGATAAGAACCTAGAATGTTTTCTATAAATAAGGATAGATATTTATATGCCACTCTTCTACCAAAGTCATGGCAATCTTCACTTACTAAATCTGGTTTTTTTCCTTTTACAGATTCTTAATCCTGCTGAAACATTTGAAGACATCCTTTTAGATTACTCGTAAGATTCCATCACTTCTATTTATTAATATAACATGTTCTGTCTAGTTACTTTAATTTTTTATAAGTAGTTGAATTACAAATGTTTTTTAACAGGTATGTCGAATGCACCTCATCAGTGATTCAAGCATTGACATCATTTAAAAAGTTATATCCAGGCCATCGGCGAGATGAGATAGATGATTGCATTAACAAATCAACACGTTTTCTTGAAAAGACACAGCGAGATGATGGTTCATGGTTTGCACTTATAGTTGCCTATTTCATTTAAATCCATTTTGTCATTCTGCTTTGTCATTTTATATATAAAAAAAAAGTCACAAAAAATCAACTATTGAAAGGTCTGATGTTGTTGAACTCCTCAAATTCTTATCACGGATTAAAATCTCCTTCCCCATATCAGTTGAATAATGAGTTTTATGGCGCTTAAACTTTTGCTACGGACTGGTAACTTCTTCTAATAGGTATGGATCTTGGGGTGTTTGCTTCACTTATGCCACATGGTTTGGAGTAGGGGGATTACTTGCTGCTGGAAAAACATACGAGAGCAGCTCTTGTATCCGAAAGGCGTGCAACTTTCTGTTATCTAAACAACTGGCCTCTGGTGGCTGGGGAGAAAGCTATCTTTCATGTCAAGATAAGGTTAATTCCTAACTTATTACCCATTAATCAGCACGATTAGATGGGTTCTAGTTCATTTTTTCATATGATATTCTCCTGATCTCTTTTTTTTTTTAACATGCAAGCCATATTTTCGAATGTTTATGATCATGAAACGAGTAGCTAGTAGTAACATGTCCTTTTCCTTTTTATGTTATAGCGAGATATCAAATTTAGCTAGAAAGATATTCTTTTTTTCCAGATCATAAGGCAATGCCTTTGCAGATTGTTTCATTGGGATATTTCATGTTTTTGTATTAGCCAAGATGTTTATGCATCAAGTAACATACTGGCATCTTGATTCTGAATTAACATTTCTACATAAGTTTACTAAATAAACTATTGGTTCAGAAGTTACCAGCCACTTTATTTTTCACATTATCGATATTTCTCGAATTCTCTTTGAGCAGGTCTATACAAATCTTGAGAACAACAGGATTCATGCAGTGAATACAAGCTGGGCAATGCTAGCTCTAATTGATGCTGGACAGGTCAGTTTTCTGTCGATAACAAATCTCATGAGGGCTTAGATTTCTTAGGATTACAAATTCACAAGCAATTTTGTTATATCTAGCGGATGGGGAAGGATTGGAAGTATGGTGTGGAGGAAGCAAAGAATGAAAATATTGCGTCCAAGTTAATGCAAATGAGTGAAATGTCGATTCAATGAAGATTGTGGCGCGAGTGATTTCTTGTCTTAAGATCTTTGAAAGAATTAGAAATAATTCAAATGTTCAAAATTATCATGCGCAAAAAGGTTAGCGTTTGGAGATGAGGTTGTTTTTTTACATGGGCTATTTGGGGTTGCTAAAAGGGCTATAAGTTTCAAACTATTTGGGATTGCTAAATCACTTATCTTTTCTAGTAACCTTATGTATCTTTCTTAACAATCTTGTCTCTTTTGTACATCATTAGTTTTGTTTACTAATTGTCTAACATCCTAAGTCCAAAAAATATGACTAGTCATTTCACCATCCATAAGATCTTCTTTGAGTGCATCACCCATACATCATCATCAGTAGCTATATATTGATTAATAGATTCAAAATATTTAAAACTCATAAAAGAATTTATATCCATACTCCCTGTCTCCTCAATTATTTCTTGAAACTAATAACATGTTAGAATTTTATATGGAGGGATTGATGGTGTTGATCCAACAGCTTGGTATGGTTAAATAGTTCGACAATCAGTCATCTGCTCGAACCGGTGGAGCTTAATATGGCGACGTGGATCTTGTCCCATTTATACTCTCAATACACCTTTCGGATATCACAACACTCTTTCGGATAACAGATGTACCCTTTTTGGTATCATCGTTATCGACTTATCGATTGTTGAGTTATCCTTTAATTTGGATATCAACACACGCTCTTGGAAGCTTATCCTTAAGGATAAGAGTATTAAGGTCGAGGTGAAAGCTAGACTTTCTTTCATTAGGACGATATTGCTTCATCCAAGTGCTTATGGTTTATCAGCAATCGTCTCCCATGACACAATAACTTACATCTCGAAATAGTAGCATTCCAAATTTCGAGCTCTGTCGAACTTTCTAAGTCTTTGAACTCTTAAGAGAGGAGAGAGAAGAGCTCAAGAGAAGAATTCATAATTTGAGAATTAAGTTATTTGAATCAAAGGAGTAGGATTTCTTTTATAAGGATGAAGGGTTATTCTCAAAGGTTGAAGGATTTTTTCCAAGAGATGGAAAGATATGAGATGTGTCTTTTAGTTAAATATTATCCATTTTCATTAATTGATTCAATTAATCAATAATATTAATTAATTAAATTAATGTTATAGTTATGTTTAATCTATGATAAATATTAATTAATCTATTAATTAATATTATAATCGTAATTAATCTTTTAATTAATCAATGAAATTAATTCTAATTTTATACCCTTCAATGGTTCTACATGAATCGACATTCACGCATACTCGAATTAGCATTCATGTAATCTCATCCATGAACTTAGCTCGTGTACGAGCTTAAACTTCTGTTTGATCATATTGGACCAACCTTTCATTAGATATTAATTTCTCATTCACTCAAAAAATTGATTTACGATGATCTACTCGCAAAATAACCGTCTTATCCTTATTTAATTTATTGGTTGCCAAAATCAATTTTCAAATAATTTTCCACATGAATGAAAATTATGAATAAGTTTCAAGTCTCAAATAAGAGTTTCATCGGAAGACTATAACATCAGGGAAGGTATCTTGTGGCTTTAAATTAACCTTCCATAGTGGAATATTATCGGATTTACTTGGCTACCCAATAAACTATGTTTTGAATTGTTCAGACATTGGTGCAAACCAAGACAATCATATCCATACAATAACTCATAGGCTTCTACCAGTTCTCTATGGTGTCCATTTTAGCCATGGACAACACTTGGGTTTCATAAGTATTTTATTGAAGTGGTCCGTCTTCACACTTATATAGGTGATATCCCATTAAGAGTATTATGTAATACCCAATTATACACTTTGTGGTCTAATATAAGAATCATTAAGAACTTTTGTTCATCCTTTACTCATTTTATAGGTCACACCTTTTGTTTCCAGAAATGAGTTGTAGTAATTACTCCTAGGTGCCATGACTGTCCATTTTGAACCATGATCTTGGGATCTCTAGTCAACATGATTGGGTTATCGTTATTCAATTTAAATGTTGAGTTTTAAACTCATTCCCCTAGACATGAAATAGAGTTAATATCTCGGTAGGTCTTTTATTTTCATTAACTAGCGGATCCACACACTCCATATTCAGTGGAAATTTAACCACTAGAGATCTACTATTTTAATGGTATTAAGTACTTACCATTTTATACTAGTGCACTTTTTATAACTTTTTAGATACTATAATGTATTGTATATACTGATATATATCGATGTATTTTATGTAATTAATTCTTTGAACTCTCAATTTTGGTATTTGTACCTTATCCAAATACCCCCATATTTATTAGTTCACCCTCACATTTATAGGCTCAACTGGAAGGTTCATGACCTTTCAATGTCTTATAAAGATTTTTTATTTCTATCTCACTAAGCCTTGTAGTTGCCAAGAGGACAACTTCCCTCCATAAGTTTAGAATAAATCCAAAACTTATCAACAAAACTTTTACGACAATTTACCAAAGGGCGTACTTAAGAATTGGAAATTACCAAAGGGCGTACCATGGTTTGTTATTTACCAAAGGGCGCACCAGCTTAAGTGAACTTCCTATTATACCCTTCCCGCCACAACATACTTTTTTCGCTTCACATTTCGAGATATCCGAACCACTTTTGACTGTAAAATAATAATTTGTGATTCGGATGGGCAAGTAGTGGAAATTTTCTCAGGCTATATATATTTTACTACCTTGCACAAGTCGAATCAATACGAGGATATGTATATATTTCGACCTTGCACAACATTAATTCATCACCAAGGCAGGGGAGGAAGATAGGTGGTGAAGGAGAAAAAGCAAGCAACAGATTGGTACCAAATACAAATAGTAATGTGCGTATGATTGTCATCTTTGATATGGTATCAGACTTAATTTTATACTTATCAACTCTTTCTACAATTTTTATGTTTGGAGGAGACTAAGGGTGATATGCATTACATAATAAAGGCTCTCTGAAATTTGTTAAACTTAAGATAAATAAATGCTTGAATTCGACCTAGGGAAATTATCTTACCATATGAGGCCCTAGGAGGGCCTAAAATTAAAGGATTTCAGTCCCTGGGAGTGCAGGATATCATTAGATTTCAGGCCCTCCAAGGGCCTTAAATATACTGATTTGAGGCCCCGTGAGGGCCTGAAATCAAAATATTTCAGGCATTCCAAGGGCCTGAAATATACTGATTTCAGGCCCTGTGAGGGCCTGAAATCAGTATATTTCAGGCCCTCTGAGGGCATGAAATCATTAAATTTCAAGCCCTCACAGGGCCTGAAATCAAAATAGTGTAGGGCCTCAGGCCTTGCTAGGTCTTTGATTATGATATTTAAAGTTTGCAAAATGTAATTGTAATTTATTTTTCAGGGATGATAATGTTGTTGACGAAATTCTATCCGAGATATGGAATACTCTTGATGATAATGCTGTCACGGGGAATGGATAAGAAATTACAAGGAATTTGACAATTGATCTAAATAAAAAAGCAACTAATCTAGAAGGTGAGGGTTTGAATTCTTCTACAAGAGTTGTTGAATTTTTTGAGCAACCTGAAGTAGGGAGGAAGGAATTGAAATCCGGAATGCAATGAATTAAAACCCATTACAAGTGTACTAGAATTCCAAGCCGATGATATGCAGATTGAGCAATATGAATTCCCCCAGATCAGTACAGTGGCTTAGAGGAGGAGTTTCCATTAGCTGAAGATCCTTATATTTTAAATTCTCGATTGCTTGCTGGACCAATTGTAGAGGTAGAGGCAAGAGATGGGCATGAATTTTTTGTGGGGCAGATATTTCCATCAGAGAAGAATTCAAGAATGCACTTGTCAAGCATGCCATGGTTAAGCATATGAGATATAACCCAGTTGACACCCGAAAAAATAGAGTTAAAGCAATGTGCTTCAACCAACCATGTACATGGAGAGTAGTAGCAAGAGGGTAAGTAGAGTTCACTATTACAAAATATATAAAGGAACACCAATGTGGAACTGTTAGGGAAAGTGCTGATCATCATGCATGTTCTTCATCATTTGTTGCTTCTTTTGTTGAAGAGCAATTTCTTCATAATGAACAATACAAACCAAGTATGATTATATCAGATATTAAAGCTAGATTTGGAGTGACTATATCATACAGAAAAGCATACATAGCTAGGGAGAAAGCATTGAAAAAGGTTGTTGGAGATTATGATGAGGCTTACAGAGATCTTCCACAATATCTGCGTGAGTTAAGAGCTAGAGATCCTGAAACATATGTGGCACTATGCAGGAATGGTGACAATCAGTTCCAGCGGTGTTTTTGGGCTTTTGGTGCTTGCCGAAGGGTGTTCAGGTCTTATTTGCGTAGACTTATCGGAATTGATGACACACACCTAAGAGGAAAGTATCCGGGAGTAATGTTGATTGCAACGACGATTGATGGTAATGACAATGTTCTCCCAGTTGCCTTTGCAATAGCTGAAGTTGAATGTGGGTCTGCATGGGATTGGTTTTTGGAGCATACAAAGAGGTTCTTTGCTGTCGATGACCACTCAATCACCATAGTATCAAATAGACATCGGGGCATTATATCAGCAGTTAGAAAAGTCTACACAAACGCGCATCATGCCTTTTGTTGCCACCACATGTGTTGTAATATGGTAACTGATACTGGAAGTAGAGCTGCTGTAGGTTTGTTTTGGGCAACAGCACGAGCCAACACAACACTCCAATATGATATGATAATGTAGACAATGCTTGAAAAACATCCAGTTGCCCATAAGTGGCTTCAGAACATTGACCCTAAAAGGTGGGCAAATGCACACTTTACAGGGAGAAGATACAGAATGCTTACCACGAATTGTGTGGAGAGCTTAAATGCTTTGTTCAAGTCTACACGTGAGCTTCCATAAACAGGTTAATTGATAATACAAGAAGAAAAGTTGCTCAATGGTTCTATAACCGTAGAGAGGAAGTTTCTAAATGGCATGTTGCTTTGACACCTTATGCTACAAAAGAAATAGATTCAAGGAGAGAGAAAGCAAGAGTTTATAAGGTTCACCCTTACTCTCAATCAGAAATGGAAGTAGAAACATGAGGCACTTCATACATTGTTGATTTGGAAAAAAAAAAGTTTTGTCATTGTGGGGAGTTTCAAATTTCATGACTTCCTTGCTCACATGCTATTGCCGTAATCATTCACAGGAACATGGATACACTTCCATATTGTGAGCATTATTTTTATTCTAAAACTTGGAAGTGGGTTTACATGGATCGTATTTTCGCTTGTAGAAGCAAGCAATTTTGGTCTACTGGAGTAAACGACATTACAGTTCTATGTCCCCATAACCTTGTGCAGCCTGGTAGACGAAAGAAGTCACGGATTGAGTCCAGACACAATGGCAAGGTGAAACTAAAATGCAGCCGGTGCAAACAACTTGGTCATAATAAAAGGACATGTAGAATGCCGCTAGCCCCAAGGTCTTGAGTTAATTGATATATGTAGTGACCCAATATTCTGATTGAAGTGTATATTTTGTATGGAGGAGAACTGAATGTATATATTTTGTATATTGTACAGCTATAGTATTGTCAAAAGAGTAGTTGTTGTTAATGTTGTCACTTGAAGAAGTATTTCAATATTATGATACATTTCTTCTTGTGTAAATTTATGTAAGCAGAAATGATAAGTTGTGAAGGTCTCGGATTTGTAAACCCACAATAATGTTATTTCAGGTCTTGAAGTCCTGAAGTCCTATGGTTTGTGAATATCTGTCATTTGAGACCCTCTGTTTGTTTGCTTTGTTGATTCATTGTTCTGTGCCAACTGATACTGTATTAACACGTAATTGATAATCATTAGGACTATATTTGGAGACCAAAAATACCATATCCTAGCTATCTAAACTCTAACTACTGGTAATGAGTTTTGAGAAATCAAAATATCATAGGTCCATGAAACAAACCTTCTGCTGTGCCAAATTCTGAAAATGTGAGGTAATGATGTGGATGGAATTAAATTGTGGTATGCAATGTGTATGTAGGTACTCTCCTTCTAGGTTTAATATTAAAAATAATTTGACAACATGTATATTTATATAAAATATTTAAATATTCTATTATTGAATTAATTGAAATCTGAAATGAGATTATTGTCTCAGGCCTTGCGTGGGCCTGAACATGATTGTTTCAGGCCCACACTGGGCTTGAATGGGAATATTTCAGGCCCACTCTGGGCCTGAAATAATATCATTTCAGGCCCATCTTGGGCCTGAAATAATCTCATTTCAGGCCCAACATGGGTTGTGATTTAAAAATATGGTAGAGGAAAAGTAAGGTTCAATATTACTTATCATATCGAGAAGAGGACAGATTATAGATTAGAGATTACACAATAACAAGGATCGAACATACATTATAACTACAAACATATATTGTTTGTCATTAAACTTACATTATACAATTGAATAATTTTTTTTCAGGCCCTGGGTGGGTTTCCTAAAATGCTTTTGTTTCAGGCCCACCGTGGTCATGAATTCAAATGATTCTAGCAAAAGCAAGGTTCAATATTACTGATGGGTTCGACAACAATTACAGATTACAGATCATATATGAGATAAAAACAATGATCGAAGCAAAGTTTCATTGATTTGAAAAGGACTACATAGATTGTATAATTACAAATATACAATGTTTGTGATCACAATTACATTTGCATAGTATCACTGATATACTATTTACAGATTTAGCTTCCACCACATGTCTCTCATTATTTTATATCCCACTTGAAATCGATAATTTTTTATTTGCTTTTGGCTAAAATCAGTAGATCTTTGGAAAACCAGACTTTCAGCATACCGCATCATGAAAAATGCACAATCCAACCTGAAAAACCAATATTCACATTGTTGTCATCTAATAAATCCAACAATGAAATCAATTGTTATTTTTAACAAAAATAAACATTCTCTTACGATCTTGTTTGGGTCGGTCCTTCGACTACAATTTTATTAAATTCTGTCCCAGCTATGGAAGGCAATCCTTTATTCGATATCTTGTAATATGACCAGTTCAAATTTTTGAAAAACGCCACCTATATGACATTAGTAACAATTATATTGGTTGAAACTTTTTGTTGAGGTATATCTATGAAATAGAAATCTTACAGTTTTTTCAAATTGGGCAGTGTACCCTTCTATGGCGTCGAGAGAATTATAATGATGAACCTACCATATCTGGAATTCTGAAAATCCTATATCAGTAGACAGGGTTGAGGTAGGAGATGAGATTTTGGGTGGCCAAACCTCAAATCTAGCTGTCTAACCAATGCTATAGGAGTGGTTTTGGTATATCAGTGAGTTTTGAGCAAAACTCACTGATGGACCTACCATATTGGAATTCTAAAAACCCTATATCAGTAGACAAGATTGAGGTAGGAGATGAGATTTTGGGTGGTCAAACCTCAAATCTTCCTGTCTAACCAATGTTATAGAAGTGGTTTTGGTATATCAATGAGTTTTGAGCAAAACTCACTGATGGACCTACCATATCTGGAATTCTGAAAACCCTATATCAGTAGACAGGGTTGAGGTAGGAGATGAGATTTTGGGTGGCCAAACCTCAAATCTTCCTGTCTAACCAATGCTATAGGAGTGGTTTTGGTATATCAGTGAGTTTTGAGCAAAACTCACAATCTTCCTGTCTAACCAATGCTATAAAAGTGGTTTTGGTATATCAGTGAGTTTTGAGCAAAACTCACTGATGGACCTACCATATCTGGAATTCTGAAAACCCTATATCAGTAGACAGGGTTGAGGCAGGAGATGAGATTTTGGGTGGCCAAATCTCAAATCTTCCTGTCTAACCAATGATATTGGAGTGGTTTTGGTATATCAATTAGTTTTGAGCAAAACTCACTGATGGACCTACCATATCTGGAATTCTGAAAACCCTATATCAGTAGACAGGGTTGAGGTAGGAGATGAGATTTTGGGTGGCCAAACCTCAAATATTCCTGTCTAACCAATGCTATAGGAGTGGTTTTGGTATATCAGTGAGTTTTGAGCAAAACTCACTGATGGACCTATCATATCTGGAATTCTAAAAACCCTATATCAGTAGACAGGGTTGAGGTAGGAGATGAGATTTTGGGTGGCCAAACCTCAAATCTTGATGTCTAACCAATGCTATAGGAGTGGTTTTGGTATATCAGTGAGTTTTGAGCAAAACTCACTGATGGACCTACCATATCTGGAATTCTGAAAATCCTATATCAGTAGACAGGGTTGAGGTAGGAGATGAGATTTTGGGTGGTCAAACCTCAAATCTTCCTGTCTAACCAATGTTATAGGAGTGGTTTTGGTATATCAGTGAGTTTTGAGCAAAACTCACTGATGGACCTACCATATCTGGAATTCTGAAAACTCTATATCAGTAGACAGGGTTGAGGTAGGAGATGAGATTTTGGGTGGTCAAACCTCAAATATTCCTGTCTAACCAATGCTATAGGAGTGGTTTTGGTATATCAGTGAGTTTTGAGCAAAACTCACTAATGGACCTACCATATATGGAATTCTGAAAACCCTATATCAGTAGACAGGGTTGAGGTAGGAGATGAGATTTTGGGTGGCCAAACCTCAAATCTTCCTGTTTAACCAATGCTATAGGAGTGGTTTTGGTATATCAATGAGTTTTGAGCAAAACTCACTGATGGACCTACCATATCTGGAATTTTGAAAACCTTATATCGGTAGACAGGGTTGAGGTAGGAGATGAGATTTTGGGTGACCTACCATATCTAGTTCAGGTTATAGGAGTGGTTTAGGCACACGGTGTGATTTCAGTGGTCTAACCAATGCTATAGGAGTGGTTTAACCAATGCTATAGGAGTGGTTTAGGCACACGGTGTGATTTCAGGCCCACCTTGGGACTGAAATAAATTTAGTTCAGGCCCAAGTTGGGCCTGAATTGAAGCTATTCAGGCCCACCTTGGGCCTGAATTCATTTTATTTCAGGCCCACGGTGGGCCTGAAATCATTTTATTTCAAGCCCAGCGTGGGCCTGAAATCATTTTATTTCAGACCCATCGTGGGCCTGAAATTATTTTATTTCAGGTCCACCGTGGGCCTGAATTTATTTTATTTCAGGCCCACCGTGGTCATTAAATACAATAATGATTTATAGAATAATATTCTATATTTATCTACAACATCAACTCCAAACCCTCTAATTTTATTTAATTATTAAATTTTATCAAAACATTATTACAGTTTTTATAATTTGAAACAAGTTTTTTAAATTTATGGTAGACATAATCCATCTTACTAAGTAAATACAGAATGCAAAGCAAATTTCAATTCCTTCGAGGTCATTAAGTCATATTTTCATATTACGTTGCAATAGGAGTGTTGTAAAGAAGATTTCAGAACCCCACTGATGGAGCTTCGATACTAGGATATGTCCATACTCGATATTAGTAGTTAGAGTTAAACATACATATGTTATTTCTGGTGGGCAAACATAGTGCCAAACATTATGAGTTATGTTTCTGACCGTATCAGTTGGTAACCTACATTGCAGCAACTCGATGTGAATCAACATCACACAATTATTTTGTTTTTCTGGACAAAAAATGATATTCATACAAATTACACAATTTCTATACAAATGGAGCTGAATCACCAAGAAAGGATTTTCATCATACAACATTACTTCAAGTGCTTCACATCCTCATGTTTTACAATACATGTCTTTCATAATATTTACTGTCAGATTAAATCTCATTTTCGTCATATCTCCTTGTTTGAAATCCATCTTCTCATCGTATAGGAGACATCGGACGTATTGCATAACAAAGAAGACACAGTCCACGCTGAAAATAACAAACAATATTTCTGATTTCAATAAGCAGGGTAATAAAATACTTTCATGATTTTACATTTTTGAAACTCTTCCTCAGTTACATACCTATGTTCTTGTTGGGGACATTTTTGTCTGACGGAGGGTCATTTGTCCAAGGGATGATAACTTTGAAGATATGGATGAATAGCCGTAAGTTCCTCGCGAGTATATTGTTTAAGTTCTGTTACCTGTAAAATAGATCATAAATTTCAATGACATTTTTGACCAAATGATGAACATATATATGAATATAGGTAGGTTGCTCACCGCTGAGTTAAAATCATGCTTATATTTACGGGCACTAGCAAGAGAATTTAAATGAATGAAAGTCATTGCTTCTGTATCCACCGCCAACAAGTGAAAGTGTGTATTATCACTGCACAAAGGTATTAAAATATATCTAAACCCTTGTTCTATCATATCAGTCTTCATCACTTGTTGCGGGGAAAACTTTCTTGACGATCTTATTGAAGCCTACAAATTTGCATAATCAAAATTATTAATAACCACAACATAATTTTATGTCTTCTACAATCTATTAATTGATACTAATTTACATCACTAACTGTGAAGAATGTTGAACAAAAAATTAACTTGTTGTATGACCTACCACATGTGGATGCTCCCCTAAATATAATTTTACAGAAGGCATCAATGACCTCGCTTTTTGTAAAAACCTCTCCATTAAGGATTTGTAAGAATGAATGCAAATTCAAAGCAAAGGGTGCATCCTCCCAGATAAATTCGTTAGCCAACCTGCCAAGTTAATTGATAAGATTATATATTAAAGGCCCAAAATATATTAACTAAACTATGTTTCATATCTTACTTTAGGTTCTCCAATTTATTTATCAGGTATGTCACTTCTTTATCTTGATTTTTCTTCTTCGACTTCATAAAATGCTTCTTCACAAACTACATCCATAAAATTTAGACCAAACTAATTAATGACCAAATTCAATAAATTTGACGTATTTATATGAAAATAACTCACATACATCAATGCCTTGTTGCCTCATTTTGTATAGTTCAGAGGTCCTTCTTTTTTCTCCTCTATATCTTTTTCAGACATGACTTCCATTACAGTAATTGTTTCTCTTGCTTCATCCATATCCTCCTCACTAAGTATCCTTTTTCCCTTGTCCATGACATTTGATATTTCTTGCTTTCTCCGCTTCCCCTTATGTAATAGCTGGTGCCATACTGGACTTTCAATTGGAGTATCTCTGTAATCATACCGACTTCGGTCACGTCCTCTCCTTGTTTTACAAGATACTGGATCAGAAAGAGGAACAACTACAGGATAGCTTTCTTGACCCTCCATCCCCTTTTTTTCAATAATTGAAATTAATTCCTTAACCCTTTCATTTAAACATATATTCTCCTCTGTTAGCTCCTTGATTAGGGTGTCTTTAAGAATGCATTCCCCACATGGCCTTACATCATCTGTGTGATGACCTTCTGATGTCTCCATTGCCCGTGGAATGTCATCACCAATCTTAAGGTTCTCAAACAATGTGTTTTCATGTAGGTTAGAAATTATTTCAACGATCACCTGTCAATAACCAAGTCCACAAATTTTACTGCCTCTATATCAAACTAACATAGATCACAGTTTAGAATAATTATCTCTTCGGATCTGATTTGGTTGACAAGGTCCCTCACCCTACTAATATGCGAAGGAATATTCCTCCACTTATTTATTCGGGGTCCTTCAGCATTGTATGGTTTTTGAATGGGTACATGCTCCAAAAACCATCCCTACACAAAGTTTTCCAGACAATTACATTAATGACAGGAAAATATTATAAATTTTATCAAGAAAATTCTACTCACAGCCAAAAGCCCAACAAATCCCTTTACGTAAGGGAGGTTGGTGGTCCTCTGGTTTCCCCGAGTTGATGAAAATAATTCCCCAATCTTAGGTAATTGTGGAGACAAAAATTTATGGATAGCTTCCACCCAGTTGAATCTACCAAGATTGTCAAAATCATCTACTATATCTACAAGACCTAGAGGGACCTTATATGTACTAGACGAAAATAAAACACAAACAAATATATACAAAATATAAAATTTACAAACTAATAACACATCATCCTCTAATTCAACACTTTTAGAATAATGTTTAAGTCCTCAATTCTTGTTCTGGTATGTTATTTTTCTTTTGAGAAGTAAGTACGAAAGAGGTCACCCGATGCTTTAGTTGAATTAATAGGGACCGAAACTCCACGGTCCACCATACCCAGTAACAAAGCAACATCTCGTCTGGTGAACGCAACCACTACACCTGAAATAATTAAAATATTTAGTTATCATCAATAATATAGGATTCAACTTATTTCATTTCACTTTGCCTCTTAAATGAATCATTTCAGCCCCACGGTGGGCCTGAAATGATTCATTTCAGGCCCATGTTGGGCCTGAAAAGAAAAGTTGGGCCTGAAATGAAATATTTCAGGCCCACATTGGGCCTGAAATGAATCATTTCAGGCCCACCCTGGGCCTGAAATGATTCATTTCAGGCCTACCGAGGACCTTAAGTGAATTTCACCTGAAATTCACTCATTTAAATTGATCAAATATAAATTAATTAAGACCATCTATATTCAAGTTTTATCTTACTATACATATTGTTTACAATTCATAATTAAAACTATTACCTGAGAATTTAAAAACTTCCGAGGTTGAATCCTAACTTTCAAATATATTAACCTAAATTCCCCGTATATGTTGCAATTCTTGTATGTCCAAGAAAAAACTGAAGGGCGACTCTTTGATCTTCACAATGTGTCGCTCATTTAAAATTTCAAATGCTTTAACAAAATGTTTAAAGTGACCTAAACCACTGCACCAATGTAATTTTTTTCCCAAACTCATTGAACTCTACAGTTTTTATACATTACAAATTTATTCAGCAAAAATAAGTATAAACATTTTCAGAAACTATGTTTTTCTTACCTAAGCCTATCGCTAACATACCTTGGTGCTTAATGCCAATGAAGAAGACGATGAACCACCCACAGACCTTCTTCCTGCCATTTTAAAAAAATCAACCCTGCAGAAACCCTAAATCCTCCTTTCAAAGTGCCGAGCAATCTGGACTTTAACGTTAACACTTAAAGCCGCCTCAGGATCACACACTAACACATTCGATACTTGCCTAGGTTTTGGTTGGGCGGAGGGATTCGAGGGATGAGCTCGCGACTAAAGCACAACTAGGGCACGCAAAATCTCCTCCTCCTTCGACAATACCATTTAGCGCTGAGAGAGAATGACCAATATTTCCACTGCCTCCCCATCCGAACCACAAATTATTATTTTACTGTCAAAAGTGGTTCGGATGTCTCGAAATGTGAAGCGAAAAAGGTATGTTGTGGCGAGAGGGGTATAATAGGAAGTTCACTTAAGCTGGTGCGCCCTTTGGTAAATAACAAACCATGATTGCGAATTGGTAATTTCCAATTCTTAGGTACGCCCTTTGGTAAATTGCCGTAACTTTTATTATCTTTTCAATGTTTAGCCACAATAATGTTGAATTGAGGTGAATGGGATATATCGATTATTGAATGTTGCTCTTCCTCAAGAAACATTTTTGAGCAATATCTTGGATTTTCTCCCTCAATCACCATAGATGATCTTGCTTATTTGATTTTTCTAATCATATTTCTAGTGTTTTTAAAACAATTAAAGGGCCTTAATCTTGCTTAAAAGCAAGTCTCCATAACTCTAATCTTCTAATTTCACCTGGTTAAAACTATGGATGTCTAATCAGCACTTGTTCTCAAAGAGTGCTCAATCTATAAAATATGCATCACTTCGTCTTCCAATTTTACCGAGTTAGAACTACGATCATCTGATTAGAGTGCAAACCAAAATTGCATTTACTCTTCAAGAGATACTCGACTCAAGAGATATACATCCCTTAGTCTTCCAACCTCGTTGAGATAAAGATGCAATTGTCTGATTGGAGTGTTGACTAGGATCGTATTTACTCTTTGAGAGATACTCGAATCAAGAAGTATACATCCTTTGTTCTTCTAATCTTGTCGAGCCAAAGTTGTGGTCATCTGATTGGAGTGCTAGCTAGGATTGTATTACTCTTCGAGAGATACTCGACTCAAGAAGAATACATCCTTAGTCTTCCAATCTTATCGAATCAAAGTTGTGGTCGTCTGATAGGAGTGTTGACTAGGATTGCATTTACTCATCAAGAGACATTCAACTCAAAAAGTATACATCCCTTGTTCTTTTAATCTTGTCGAGCCAAAGTTGTGGTTGTCTGATTGGAGTACTGATCAGGGTTGTATTACTCTTCGAGTGACACTCGACTCAAGAAGAATACATCCGTAGTCTTCCAATCTTATCGAACCAATGTTGTGGTCTTCTGATTGGAGTGCTAACCAGGATTGCATTTACTATTCAAGAGACATTTGACTCAATTTCTTAGTCAATTGCAACATGGATGTAATTCTTCTATCTCATCTATTTTGACCTCCACTGAGGTCTCATTGAGTTGAACTCAAATCTAGCTTTTGGCCAAGTGGGATTGATCTTCTATCTGAAGTCTTTTATTAGCCCTCTTTTTAAACTCGGTATTAGACAAATACCCCCACAAAGCCTTGACCATCATTGTTACACTATACCTATGGTATAGTTTTGTCGTCTAACCTTTTAAGGCATAGATCATACATAGGAAAATTATATTCTTCCTTGCAAATAACTCTCCCATCGCTTAAGGTTCATTTTTAGATGTGCTAGAACATCTTTGATAGCAACCATACATTTTCTTCAAGTAATATAGTATTTTTTACTACCATCGCTTGAAGGCGATTAGGGAGAATTTTTCCAATTTCTCTCTAGTAGGAGCGGGACTCTCGTTCACCATAATTGCAAATATCATCTTAAGATTGTTGGAATTTTATATGGATGGGATTAGCGGTGTTGATCCAACAACTGGGTCCGGTTAATCAACTCGTCAATGAGTCGTCGTCTCGAACTAGTGGAGCTCGGCATAGCGATGTGGACCTAGTCCTATTTATACTCTCAGCATACCCTTTCTGATATTGAGTCACCCTTTCGGATAATAGACGTACTCTTCTTAGTATCATCGTTACTGACTTAATCTCATCGATCGTCGAGTTATCTCTTTAGATATAGACACACCCCCTTCGGGTAAGTTTATCTCTACGAATAAGAGTATTAAGGTCAAGGTGAAGGTTAGTTCTTCTTCCCTTAATATGATATTGTTTCGCCCAAGTGTTTATGATTTATCAGTAATCGTCTCCTAAGATACAATGACTTATGTCTCGAAATAGAAGTACTCCAAATTTTGAGTCATATTAAACTTTCGAAGCCTTGGAACTTTTAAGAAAAGAGAGAGAAGAGAAGTCACAAGGAGAATTCACAACTTATCGAACTTTCGAAGCCTTAGAACTCTTAAGAGAGGAGATAGGGATGACAATTTCACCCGAATCCGACGGGGAATTCGACATCCGACCCGAATGGAGGAGGATATGGAGGGACTACCAATACCCGATATCCGACCCGAATACCCGATTAAATAAAAAATACATATATATTTTAAAAAAATTTTCCCCAAAATCTACTAATAATTTGTATTAATGTTAGAAATAGATTATATATATGTTTAATCTATTTTTAAAATTATAGATATATATATTTTTAACTTTAATGTTAATTATAATGTACTTTTGTTCAATGATATAGTTGGATAGAAAGAAAAAAAATTATTAGTATACAAGATATCCGATCCTTTAATGGGTATGGGTATACCCGATGGATATCCGATACCCGATGGGTATGGGTATGGAGGATATAGAATCCAACTCGAACCCGACCCATTGCCATCCTTAAGAGGAGAGAGAAGAAAACTCAACAGAAGAATTCGCAACTTGAGAATTGAGTGATTTGAATCAAAAAAGTGGAGTTCCTTTTATAGAGACAAAGGGTTTACTCTCAATTCAAAAGTAGTTGGTTTTTTCACTTAAATATTATTCATTATCATTAACTGATTCAATTAATCAATGATATTAATTATTTAAATTAATATTATAGATATGATTAATCTATTGTAAATATTAGTTAATCAATTAATTAATATTACAACCATGATTAATCTTTTAATCAATCAATTAATTAATCAATGAAATTAATTTTAATTTCACACATTTCAATGGATCCACATGAATTGACATTCACGTATATTCGAGTTAGCATTCATGTAATATCATCCATGAACCCAGCTCGTGTGGGAGCCTAAACTTCCGTCCAATCATATCATACCAACCCTTCAATAGATATTAATTTTTCATTCACTCAAGAAATTGGTTTACGATGGTCTACTGATGAAATAACAGTCTTATCCCTATTTAATTTATTGGTTGCCAAAATTAATTTTGCAACATAACAACAATAATAGATAGTAGATTGAAAACCTTTTGGATTATATTTTCAGGTTGCCTTAGTCTTTGTGTTAATTAAATGTTTTTGAATGTAATAGATGAAGTAACATTACTTCTTTCAAATTTGTGTTCGAATAGGGTGACAGAGATCCAAAACCATTGCACAGAGCAGCAAAGGTATTAATAAATATGCAAATGGAGAATGGAGAGTTTCCCCAGCAAGTGAGACATCATTTCTTTTTTTTTTTTTAAATTCAACAAGCAGCAAGCTTGATTATTTTTAAAGACTGTTCTTTTCTATTTTACTTTTATTTTATTGAGGATGTGTTTTATTGCTTCTCTAGTTTTATATTTGTTATTTCTTTAGTTTTTTAACAATTTTTTTTTACTTCAATTCAGTTAGTTTTCTCCCATTTCTACATCTTATTCTTTCCTTGGTTTTTTTATTCATTTGTTAATCTTTTTATTACAATGCTCTTTCCTTTTACACTTTCTCAATTCTATTTTACATATTGATAGAAGGAATAAATTGAAAATAACAGAAATGTGTAGTGATAAATAATAGTATTTTTGCATTGTTCAAAGACTTCCATTAGATTAGTGATACATTCTTTTTCTCATTTCTTGCAAATGAGATTGGAAAAGGAGGAAAGGAATTAATTAAGGACATATACTTAGATAATTGATAAATGTTTTAATTAGGTAATGTGAGATCTTAATAAATATTTATAGAAAGAGGGATAAAAAAAACTTGAACGATAAAAATTTAGTTTTTCTCGTTGACGTTTCTCATTTCTTTATTGGAGAATTTTCATTGAATCCTTAAACTTTACCTTCTTATTTTTTTTCAGGATAACCAAAATACTGATTAATATTTTTAGACTATTGTCAATTCATGCCCAAACTATTAAGATTGATACTTAATGGGAAAATAACATAGTGCATATATGGCATACCTTTCATGTCGTCAGTTCCTTAGATCAATTGAGAATATTTTGACAAATTTAGAGCTCTAGGTTGCATTCGGGAAAAAAAAACTCTTGATTTTCTATTCTTTTATCAAGTTGTTCATCTCAATTAGTATTTTGTAATTCTTATTGCATTTTTAGTTGATAGCAATTTTTTGTTATTGCATTATTTAAATACTTATATTTGTTTCGCTCTCTCTTCCTCTTCTTTCATCATCAAATTGAATTTATCCCTTTCATTTCATATGTTTGTGTAGGAGATTATGGGAGTCTTCTGTAAAAACGGCACACTCAGCTATTCATTGTATCGAAATGTATTTCCGATATGGGCACTCGGAGAATATCGCACTCGAATATTGTCCCCTTAAGTCTTGCCTTTCGCAATGATATGATTAAATTTATCATGATCATAAGTATCATGTGATTGAATTTATGGATCCTTACTATGCAAGTCCTTACTTGTGATAAAAATTGTGTGATGTGCTACAACAATTTTATTGGAAACCTTTTGCATAGGTTTTGTTTCTTTATTTTGCATTTGGTTTTAAGTAGAGAAAGAATGAAATAGATAAATAAGAAACTAATAATAATAAAAATAGTTCAGTGTACCAAACTCTTGCAATATAAGATTTTTTATCTTACATTGTAGGTTATTTTTGCAATTCAAATATGTGATCATTAAATTACACAATAATAATTTTATCGTTGTGCCAACTTATCAAAGCTCCCCTTCAAGAAAATAATAAACTTAGCTCGAAAGTTGCCACCTTCTGTGGAATTGCAAAGCCAAAGGCACTATGCAGGTCAACTTGAGTTTGCAGCCGCAAAATCTTAGCTAGACCGCGATCTTCTTGAAGCCAGGTGAGATAGCCACCCATTTCGCCTATGAATTACATAGGGTAAGCATTCACACACTTTGTTCAGTTGCTAGACTTTGTTCCAAATTAACATCATTCCGGCAGCGACTGTTAAGACAGTTACGATAAACCTTGTCCCGGAAAAGCATCAAGAAAGCAAATCAAGTTTCTGATCACCTCCTATGTGGCTTAGCTTTAGCTTCGTGGGATTCATCACCTTTCTTCTTGATGTAGCCACTTAGAACTGCTTTTGCCCTCGACCACTCCTTCTCGGACTCGGCACTGCGCATGAAGGTGCATACTTCGCCGATGTTAATTTTCGGTATACTTCTCTTCTGTCCCTGCTGGCTGCTCTGATGATGCTGCAGACTTGATGATGCTGCAGTTTTCTCGAATACAATGGCTTCTTTGACCTCGACATTCCCCGAATTCTCCATGTCAGATTGCATTTTCCTCTTCTTCGGTGCACCAGTAGTCTTGGTGGCTGAATCATTCGCTTTCAGTGTCTTCAATGCCGGTAATATACTGGAAATGCTAAATGTACTGCCACTGGACTGCCCAACAAGATCTCTCCAAGAGGATTTCTGTATCCAAGTGTTGGTTTTTGCCGACGCAACACTATCCGTGCCATGTTCAGTTTGCATTTTGGAAGGGGAATCTTCATCCAAAGCAAACTTGTCATCAGTCTCTACTGGGATTGACGGGGCTGCTTGGCTTGGTGCAACTTCAGTATCGACGGATTTAATTATTTGCCTCTTACGAGAATGTGCTTTGTCACCTCGTAGATAGACGGCCCATCATGTAGTGAACATATAGCGAGGACAGATAATACATGTCCAGAGTGGCAGATAAAGTGATACATGCTGTATTAAGGAAAGGGACACTGTCAACTTAAGGGTTGGCGCCGTTGGACGTCGCTCTGTCTGACACCAAAGCATGTGGTCGAGGTACGGGGGGACAAGATGTGGCAGGCAGATCAATACCTCGGTGAGATATCCGCCACTTGGGACCAGAATGGCTCTGGTCCTGCGCCGATCTCGTACAACTTTTGGTAGTCTGGTGTCAGGGAGTGGTTGTGCCAACTGGGGCACAGAGTAGCGAGGCCGGCCGAGGGCCTATGAGGGTGCCGACTGAGGCATTGAGTAACGAGGTCGACTGAGGGCCTATGAGAGTGCCGACTGGGACACTAACGAGGCCAGCTTAGGGCCTATGAAGGTGCCGACTGGGGCACTAAGTAACATTTCCTTAGGCTCGGGCTTATTCCCGGAGCATGGGACGCCACGCGTCGGCGGGGAGCCGAGCCTGGATGAGTCTTAGACCATTTGATTCAGGATCGGACTACTACAGAACTATGTGGGCCTTGACGTGGAAGCCCAGGGGGCCTAAGCCCGCTGGCCCCCTATCTAACGAGATCGTTCAGCTCACTCGCCACCTTCCTTCTGGTTGAGCGCCAGGCTGCGGACGTTATACGCAGCTGACCGGATCACGGATTTTATTTGCTCTTACAGAATTGTTTTGTCTCGAAGATCTGTAGATGGTTGAGGTTTACTTTTCCCCAATTCATGAACCTACAGAAAATTAAAAGATGAAAGGTTAGCTGTATGTTACTAATGCAAAATAACTTAGCTAAGTTTAATGTTGTTTATCGAAAAATCATGTTCATTTATGACCCCTTCAGAATCAATCAGTACTACCTGCATCTCATACAAGGTTACGGTTTTCTTTCACCTAGCTTAACTGTCCCATAGGAAGCAATTGTCATCCGCATTATGTCCTCAACCTCAGAGCCGAATGTTGGGTGACCAGATATGTCTGACTCAAAATCCTCGTAATCTCCGAAGCTAAGTCTAATAGTAATACAATTATTCTAGTGGTTCATTCTATTTATGTGAAGCCAAGCAGTGGCGGGATTTTGGAAACCAATAATAATAAAATCTCTTTATGAATTATAATAAATATTAGTTCCCAGGATAGCACAAGAAGGGATTGTCTCCGATCATAGGAAACATGAATAATCTATAAACAAATAATGCTCCCCCAATAAAAGGGAAAGATGATATCCATAGGATATCATAAATGATATAATATTGCATATCACCTCTATATTGCATTAGTTGTTATCCTTCTTAGACATCATGGCAGATTCATGGTTCAGATTCTGAATCATGTTTCAAGATGGCAAAAGGCGATTCGCTTGCCCTCAACGCCCCCGTCAATCCGTCCCAGGGCCAACACGGAGGAGCTAAATCACGGGGACTACTTGCCCGGATATTATGGCTAGTGCGTAGGGAGGGCGGGCACATTGGCTTTGCCAAATTTTGACCCCCATACTTCAAGGTGGCAACACTCACGCACTAATCATTAATTCATCCCGTGGGGACTCCGTGAATCATGTTTCAGTCGAGTCAGATCGTGTACTAATATTGGATCGTGTCAAATATCGTCGCGCTAATCCTAGACAAGGAATTTATAAAAGAAACAAGCTTGTGTGACCATAAGTATACGTATGACTTTAACTATCTTTTAGATCTATCAACAAGTTCAGTTCG
Source organism: Boesenbergia rotunda (assembly GCA_024364735.1). NCBI lineage: Eukaryota > Viridiplantae > Streptophyta > Magnoliopsida > Zingiberales > Zingiberaceae > Boesenbergia > Boesenbergia rotunda. Next base: position 192,184 of record JAGFNQ010001832.1, on the reverse strand, counting down.
AGTTATGGTTTCACAGTCTTCTTTCCATCAATGATGTTAGGGGAACATCAGTGGATTACTCAATGAAAGATCTTGCTAGTCTATCCAACAAATTTGTGAGACTTCAACAAGAATATTTCTAATAAGTCACAGAATTAGTCTTGTATGTGACAAATGAAGTGTTAGATGTTGGAGAATATAATGATAGAAAAAAAAACTTACAGCTGCAAAGAGTTTAGCCAAGCTTTTCTCAGAGTTGGGCTCGAAGTCCATGAAAGCAAAGCTCCGACCATCTGAGCGCACAAATTCTACATTATGAATCCTGCCCAAGGGCAAAGCTACAGTTTGAAGAACAAAATGTACTTTGCCTGAAGTTCAACTTGTTCATGCCATTACTTTGCCTGATTCAATGTCATGATTCTAGATCGTTAGACGATGAACAAAAAAAGCTTTTTCGTTTGATTCATATGGCGAAGAACAGCTAATCCAGGGAAGAACACGGACCCCGAGTAGAAAAAATTGGAAGCGAGAAGTTTGAATTTACCTTCGGCGCTCGGTCAGTGCCTTCGATTTCGCTGTCTCAAATCGAAGAAATCTAATCGAAGTCGGGGGCGGTGTTAGGGTTCCCAAATCTCAACTCGGTTTTCGCAGACCGGGTCAAAATTTAATTTTGCCTCGGTTTAATAGGAGACCGGGTTGAGGACCCTGATCCGGCGGCGGAAATGGAGCATCTTCCAATCCATGGCCCAACTCTTCTTCTCCGGCGGGATGAATCGGAAGAAGGAGCTTTGCGGGAGTTCTCAGGCGGAAGAAGGTAACTTCAAGTGTCGCACCTCCATGTTTGCTTTCGCGATTTCTATCTTCTTTCTTGGTTTTTTTTACTAAAACAAGAAGCTTTTTTTAGTTGCCATCGAACTTTCCATGATTCTACTAGGGTTTTTAGGCAATTTCCTGACGATGATCATGATTTGAACTCAAATTGTAATCGTAGAACTCATTTACGAGTTGAAACTACAAGCAATAATGTTCCTTTTTCCAAAATTTAATCTCGATCCTAGTTCTTCACTGGGGCATTTCCTCAAACAGCTGCTTCGTGTACTTCATGCGGTTTGGTAATTTCCAGTCGGGAGTTCGCCGGAGGCTTCGCCGGCGGATCGCTTCCCTCTCCGCAGAAACAAACAAATTCCTGCTCGAGATCGCTTCCCATGGGACTACACGCAGAGGCGGTCGGCGGCGTTCGCTTCCCGATGCTCCAGCGCCGCCTCAGAGCCCGAAGCCTGGCCGAACCCGGCAGCGGAGATACGGGCGAGGGAAACCCCTCCGCCCCCCTCCTCGGTATCTCAATCACAAGATCCCCTTTTGGCTTCTTCGATCGGGCCGAAGAACTCGAAGAAGCTTCACTCGTTTGCTGCTGGTCCGATCGCAAGGCGGGCGCTGCATGGATTGGAATTTCGGATCCGGCGACGAGGTAATTGGGGTTTAGGCTTGGGAATGGTTCTGCGACGATAGGGCTCCGACAGAGAGGGCAAGTGGAGTGGGACTGGAACCATTTGTCGATGCACTCGAGGTGGAAGCCGTGGCCGCACTTGGGCAGGATCCGAGCCGCCTCGCCGTCGGTGAGCTCGCAGAGGCACACGGCGCACTCGATCCCGCTCCCAAAGTCCGCGGCGCGGTAGACGGCGACAGGGATCGATCGGAGGACGGTAGCGTCGAGGCCGCGTGAGAGAACGGACGAGGCGCCGTGGTCGGAGGCGGAGAAGACGAGGACGTGGCGGCGGCGCAGGCGGCGCTTGGCGTAGAGGTAGAGAAGGAAGACGAAGAGGACGACGAGGAAGAGGAAGATGATCGTGGTCAGCAGGAACGTGTAGCTGGCCCGGTCTACGGCCGCGTCGGCAGCGGAGGAGTCGTCGAAGTCGGGATCGCCGGGCTCCGCCATGGCTGGGACAGCGATTAATCCGGAAACCGGTTTATATAGGGAGAAATGACGTAATTATTTAGTCAATTTATCTGCCCAAATTAATTAATTCTATACATTTTTTAAGGGTTAATTAGAGAAAACTCCCCGATCTCAAATTGACTTTTACATGCATTCCCTACTTAATAAATTCGTACATTCACTCTCTTATGGATTGAGTATAAAAGAGTAAAAATTTAGTATATATTCTAAAAATTTGAGTATAAATTATTTGAGATTGAGTTCTAATTTAAGAAATTTGAGTATAAATTTCGGTGACCCCTCGTGAAAATCTTGATGTGGTGGATGCAACTTGGCATACTCAAATTTCTAAATTTTATACTGAAATTTCTTTAAATAATACTCAATTTAAATCAATTCGTACTTAAATTTTTACAATGTGTACTGAAATTATACTGAAAATAATGTATACTCAAATTTTTTTCAAATAATATTCAAATTTCTTAAATTAGTACTCAATCTCAGACAATTTATACTTAAATCTTTACAATATATACTGAATTTTTACTCTTTTATATTAAAAAAAATGACACACAAAATTATCTTGTCAATCTCATCAGGGACTGCATGCAAAGAAATTTTAAGTTGGGAGTGAATGTAAAGCTCAATTTGATGTTTGGGAGTTTTCTCAAATTTTTCCTTTTTTTTTAATAAACCGGTTCATAAATGCCAATTTATCGGCCCAAATTAATTAGACCGGATTGTGATGCCGACTTTTCTCGGCCCAAATTAATATCTTCCACGCGCAAAATCATGACTAATGGGTGAGCAGTCAACATCGTTGACTTGGAATTTGCTCTATGAGTCAATACTTAGTTTCCAAGTTAGCTCTTTTATTCTTTTTCTATATTTTCTAGTTTATTAAAAGTTTTAAAATATTATTATAATTAATAATAAAACCTATAAATTTTTATATGATACTTTTCAATTAATGATATTAAAATTCAATTTTCATCCCAACAAAATGATTAAAAACATATATTTTAAAAACAAATTGGAAAGAAAGGTAATGCTTCATAGATATGCATACAAGAGTTGGTTCCATATGTCAGGGACTCCTGGTAAACACCAATGGATGCAATCGGCGTAATGAAGTGGATCATTCTTTTGCTCGTCCGATAAAACTTTGTCGTCCAATTGAGTGTACACCGAGACATGGGCATCGATTCGGTAATCGGTAAGTTGTGTTACGTTGAGGACGGTCACCGGCACCTTCATCCTCTCTATCACATCAGTTAATGCTTGCATCATTTGCGTGTCGGTGCCGCTTCCCGTAAAGCCTCTTTGTGTCACCGGCATCGTCTCTTTGTAGCATTGGATTCCATCGTTTCTGCCCCAATCCGAACTCCTACAATCTTACTATTTTAGAGGGGCAAACTAGGGAGTTTATGAAATAATTCAAAATGAGTTAGGAGTCGACTAAACTTCGTGTGAGCCGGCGACATTGATGCAAAGAAGACTCTTGTGGTGTTAGGATTGATGGTGGAATCAATCCAATTAGCCCATGTCTTGAGGCCGAGTCTATAGGCAATCCTACGATCTAGTTCGTCGTAGGCTTCCTCTCCGTTCGCAAATGGACTCCACCTACCGTTAACGAAAAGGTCGGTCACGGTGCAAATACTACAAAAGAGTTTGCGGACGATAAGTTCAAAGACTCACGAGCATTTTATGCTTTCGCCACTCATCCACCAAGTGTAGGTACTGAAGACGAGAATGTCCACCCCTACCCAACTTTGAGCATGGGCGGAAATGGTGTCCACTCGTAGAATTCTTTTGTTAGGGTCGGCAACGATGAATTCGTCGGTGTTGGATTCGACGATAAATGGTGTCCAATGGAACTCGATCGTCGCATTGTAATCCTTTGCTTTGAACAAACAATTACCTTTGTTCCTCTTGACGAGCTTCCGTTTGGGAGGTATGTGAGCTTGGATCGAGCACACAAATGATTGCCATTGAGCTCTTTGAAGCGAGTCTCCAACGAACATCAACCGTTTCCCTCTCAACTTTCGTAGCACATTTTCAACATTAAATCTATATAAAAAAAAGAGAGAAGATCAATTAGTAACATATATATTTTGGTGAGTTGCGTTTAACCCTGAATCGATCGATCATCACCTTGGCAATGTGCAATCGTCCAACTGCCACTCCCAATACAAGTACTTGTCCTCCGGCCTCCCATTCCTCTTGCACACTAGTTGTTTGTCTAGATAAGGGCAACTTTCGTCGGTGTAGGGCATCTCCTTGGAGCTATTGAACACCCACTTCCCTTGGGTGGCACTGCACTTCTTTCGGTTGAACTCAATTTTGTCTTCCTCATCCACCACAGCTTTGCTAGTCTCGCTTGAACTAACATCTCTCGAGGAGGAGGAGGAGGAGGCTTTGGGTTTAAAGGTGGATTTACCGGTGAGCACGCGAAGATCCTCCGTGAAAGTTATGCTCATCAAGGCAATGACGGCGACGATGATGACTGCGAGGGAGAGGGGAGTCTTCCCCTTGGGCGGTATCTTCATGATTGGGGAGGAGGGAGGAGTGTGTGAGTGAGTGAGGTGATGGAGCAAGAGCATGCTCTAGGGGTTTATAGTTGTATAGTTGGTGACATTGAGTAGGAGTGAAGTTAAAGGCATGTCGATTTGGCTCTCGCACCAACTACTTTGATTGATATTTTGAACTTAAAGGCATGTTGACGATTGTCGAATCTCTCGAAAGGGTAGCATACTTATTTGTGATTTAATTGGCAAATCATAAGCTGATCATGTGCGATTGGCCTTTGAAACTCAAGTAGAGTAGCACGTTCGGTATCTCAATGTATATTGTCAATGTGAGAAATTTAAATTCTATGTATGACCAAAAGAAATTAAAGTAAAAGTGATGTGATTTTTAAACAATTAGTTGGTGCTTGTCTTTGATCAAATTAAAGGGTCGGTTGGTTGGTTGGTGGTTAAAGGTCTCTATTTCAAATTAATTTAGAGCAACTAAAAATAAATTTTGACATTGGACATTATGTTCCACATCTTATCCATGAACATCTAATGTTAATTTTTTTTTTTTGAATTTAAAACATAATATGTACGTTAAACGAAATAAATTTTTTTTAAAAAAAGCTCTAAATGCTTACGACATGCTCACATATGAGTAGTTGATGTGGATGCTCTACCTAATGAGGAGTAAAGTTGCTCGCTAACTGACATGATACAGTTGAGCCACTGAAGGCAAAAAGAAAAGGAACCAAAAAAACACACAGTATAGAGAATCTACTTGAAAGTTCAAAGTTTGCCACAAAAGATACATTACACAGGACCATAGCAGTACAGCACCTTCCAACAAGGTCCGCTAAAAAGAAATCACTTAAGGATACAGTTGTAGTTCGTTTTCTGCGGCAAGCGAAGTTGAACTGTATATCAACCTCAATCATTGCCTTTATTCTGTCCGTGGACAGAATGCACAAGGTCATAGAACGTGTGCTTGGCTGAATCAGGAAGGTAACCACTGTTGTTGCATGTATGCACTTGGTATCATATTTGCGGGTTAGTACAGCAACTCCTCAAAAACTGGATCAACGCTTCGTTTCCATTTTCCATGGTACAACTCAAGAAGCTTCTCGGCTGGAGTTATGCCTGTTGAAAAAAAAAACAGATTACTCATGCAAAGTGATTATTAGAAGTATAAATGCTCAGGAATCTGTTAAAGAATTATACATATGGGATTATTTAAGAGTTTCGCTAACAAACTCAGTGTCTATATACTGTCGAAGTAATTTTGACATTTTATTTGTTGCTAGGTTGATTTTTCATTTGCTTCAAAATGACAGCCACTTGAGAAGGAATTTTGTGATCCGATTTAGGAAGAAAAAGATCACTTGTAATTCACAAACATGCATGTATTACTATTATGGGATGGAGTCTTAGGATAGCAACACTTGCAGAAAGTTGATAGAAAACGATGACAACATGTTTTGATTGAATCTACTAAAGTGAAAGGTGTCAAGATTAGAGGGAGGCCAAAGAAATATGAGTCAATGTAATAAAGAATGATTTAGCTAGTGAAGTGATATACCCTTGCATAGAGTGCGATGGAGTCATAACACTTTTGTAACTGAAACCTAATACTTTGTGCAAACACAACTTGATGAGGCCGATGATGATGGTGATATGCGTAACAGAAACACAAATTGTCCACACAACTACACTGATACATTCAATATGACAATAGATGAGATGCAAAAGGTGTTTACCGGTCCCAACAATCTCAGTGACTTCTTTTAAAAAACCAGCTTCTTTATATCCTCTTCTTTGGAGTCCATCCTGTAAGATTGTATACAAACACTAGTGAGCTTCATATTCTAAAATTATATGTATTTCCAAGTATTTAATACAATTAGTTGTGAACTAATTGACCTTAGCCAACTTTAGTACTTGTTCAGCGACATGTCTTAGTGTTCCATCTCGGAATGGAGTCTTCAAACCAGTCACAGGAACCTGTTGAGCAAACATCATAGTAAATTAATAACAACAATTTCCTTAAAAATCACAGAGTAGTTATGCATACAGAAATCGGCTGTTCATTATATTATGTGAATGCTAGTAGTAATGCGTAAGACCAAATACAACTAGAAAGCAGAAACCATGTTCTACACTTCTAGTAACGAATACTGTGGACTGTAGGCTATGATGTTTCAATTATCTATTGCACCTGTTTGCGTAGCATCTCTCTTTCCTCCTGAGTCCAATCAAAGGTCAGATCCAAAACATTTTGTAAGGCAACTTCATCATACAGCAAGCCTACCTGCACAAGCGACAATTTGGGGCAACCAGATAATCTATCACCAAATTCTTCAAAAAATTAAATTAATCTTAGAAAATACTTGTTGATTCTAGGAATACCCAAAAGGCAGGCAAGGCACATAGTCTCCTCCATGGACCACCATCAGCGCCCCTCATTTCCAAGTATCTTTTTAATCTGACCTGTAAACAAGGAATGGATAGCAATCATTCTATATCAAAAGAAAAACAAATAATTACATAAGATGATAATGCCAAAGATACCTCAGGGAATATAGTCGTTAGGTGATTCTCCCAATCATTCAGTGTTGGAAGCACTCCTGGAAGTGAAGGAAGTTTTCCTTGCATGAAGTCCTGCAGATATATGATTGAGAGATTGTAATTACTAATTTTCTTACAAAAAGTCCATATGCAGAATGAAATAGTCTACAATTCATACTGCATACTTTTGAATGAGTTCTAATAAAGGTATGAAGGACCAAATAAGAAGGTAGATCAAGTGAAGATAGGAACCTTGAAGGACATCCCACTACAATTGACATACTTCTTATTCCGGTAGACAAAGTACATAGGAACATCTAGAGCATAGTCAACATATTGTTCAAATCTGGAAAAAGTAGAATGAAGGGGGTTACAAAAGTCCAGAACGCATTCAATTCAGTAAGAAGCCAATGTACAATAATATGTTTACATAATACACAATAGATAATTGTCACGTTAGATCCAAAAAAACAAAACATACTTCTAAAATAATCAAATGCTGATAAAAATTAATTAAAGAGTAACAGAGTTTTACAGATAATACGAATTAATAAATTTATTAAGGCAAAAATAATAGCTAATCATATGATACATAGAGTTTTAGTATTGCAACAGAACTACCTTAGTTTCTCTATAGAGGGCAAATTCTGAAGTATCTCACACAAATTGCACAAAATTAGCATGCAACTAGAGGAATATTTCTAATTGAAGCACTGTTAGATCTATTTTTCATTGTTTTATATCACTTTATCGTACAGGAATCTCTCATGCCTACTTATCTTCGTAGTTTCATATCCAATACCATATTTACACTCCAGCTTATTAGTTACCAACAAAAACAAACAACCATTTCCACTGTCACTTATAAAAGAACATAACCAAACAAAAATACTTACCCAAAAGAATCATCAAAAACAAAAGGCAACATTCCAGTTCTGTTATTGTCAGTGTCAGTCCATATTTGGCTGCAATCACAAACAATGATGATTACTCAAAATGAATTCACATTGGCCAAGTAAGATTAAACATGGTGTGGGGATGCATAGTGTTAATAGTAACCTTCTCATGCTCAAAAAACCATTAGGCTTTCCTTCAGTGAAAGGTGAGTTAGCAAATATTGCTGTTGCAATCTGGTTCAATAACAAGTTAGAAAAGATTAGTAAAAAATAACAAATATTTTAGATGAACAAAGATAGTACCCACAGGTTGCAAAGCAAGACCAGCACGGAACTTCCTTATCATGTCTGATTCAGAACTGAAGTCAAGATTAACCTGTTTGTATCAAAATTCATGTATCTCATAGTTCAGAGCAATACAAGTTGAATAAACTGCACGAATACTGTGGCCTGAAGCCCAGGCATAAAGAAAGCATTGGAATATTGAAAAGTATAATAATGGAAGGATGGCATAGCATATTTCTGTGACATAAGTTAACGTACCTGAACTGTACAAGTCCGGAACATCATGTCAAGTCCAAAAGAACCAACTTTTGGCATGTAGTTCCTCATAATCTCGTACCTTCCCTGTGGAGAATTTATATCAATAATCTGATTAACTTAAAAGTACCCAAGAAGCTTTTACACATGGTTGGTGAATTTATTAAATAATGACCCGTAGATGTTGTTAATTAGTCATAGGACAAAGAATCAGCATTTAACTATTCATTCTTGCATATGCTTTACCCAAGTAATAAGTTAAATATTCATTAGTTGATTCCAAGGGTGAAGCAAATTATGGCAACCAACTTGCAACATAACTTGTTATTAACAATAGAGATCTGATAGGCAAGTAAAAAAACACAAGTCGGCCCACGCATTGTGAAAGAGAAAGTGTTGTCATATCTTAATTTTATAATCTTATTCTTTATGAATAAATAAATAATGGAAAAAACTGAGAGTAATGGTTATTCAAATGCAATCGAGAGCAATGGTATTCACACATATAATCGAAAATCATGTCATAACAATATTTCATTGGTAACCAACATCCAAACACCCTTCGTTGATAAGCAATGATCTGCATGGGAAAAGCTTGTTTGGACTGTAAAGATAAGTAAATATTTTAACAAACATGCAGTCCATTGAGTGTGATCACAAAATATTGTAGTATAGATAAATTATTGGAGCATAAATTAGGCTCGCCAAATAGCATGAAAATCCAATATTAAACAGATTTATGATACACCAATATAAGACAAGTACCTTGGGCATTACAGGAATGTCACTGAGCCTCCACTTTGGCTGAAATCCAATTCCTAAAAATCCAATTCCCATTTCCTCAGCCACCGCTTTCACCTATAAAAAAGAAATAATAATAATAATAATAATAATAATAAAAATAAATAAACAAATAGTAGGTAATGTGCAAAATAATTGAATGATTGTCAATCTGCAACATGCAAATTTTTCTATGTTGTGGAGGCACATGCCTAAGAGCAAAGAATGAAAACAAATAGAACTTGCATCAAATATGTAGAACGATTAATGCATAAAGGCGTCTGCATTGGTTTGAACATTAATATATGTCACCTCTTCAAATAACATGCCACATACCCATTATATTAACACCTCCTTCTATTAACACATACTCACATCCATTTTAACATTAATATTTATTATTTGTGGGTTCCACTATCCATTTATTTATTTTATTCTTTATATCAAATTTATTTTCTTAATTTTTGAATTTTTTTATATAAAATCCACTTATTAACAGTGTTCAAAGAATTGAACGTTGTTAATGTGTGGGTGTTGTAACACCCATCCACATTGGTTTTAACACCATTTAGATGTTATAACATCCACACATTAACACCAATGTAGATGCTCTAATAAGTTTGAGATGTAACCGGTATAACATAAGCAAATATACCGTTGTAAAATTTAAACCTTATCAATGTTTGTTGGAGAATATCTTGTACTTAGAAAGGCACTAGAAAATCAAAGCTTAATAGTTGAATCAAACTGTAGGGAAATTCAGAAATGATGTCAAAAAATATAGATATTTATGGATTAACTCTAAAATCAAAAAGTAATCTGAAATTGTTCCCAAAATATTTGATTTTTTATCAAGAATTATATGTAAAAGCTTTTATGACAGATAGATTCCTTAAGAAAGTTTACACAATACAGAACTCTTCAGGTGGATATAGTATAAGTGAAAGTTTTTATTAACTCCACACTCTTAACCTAAACACTCTTTTAAGGACAGAATTAACTCAAAAATTCCTGGCTAAGAGCAACTAATTATACAAGAAACTAACCTGATAGAGGTGTGAATTAACCTCCGCGCAAGTTTGATGTAGCGTTTCAAGTGGAGCACCGCTAAGCTCAAATTGACCACCAGGCTCCAAAGAAATACTTTGTTTGTCCTGCATGGAAGCCAAGCCTTTTTACAAGAACTGTTGGAGAAAATACAAGTCCAGGAACCTTAATATTCTAATTACTTGACGGACTCAAGCTCTATTAGAACAATAATTTGATTGCCGAAAAGAAATCAAAAGACTAAATTGAAATGTCAGAGAAGCTAGTTAGACACCCTGACACTTCAGATTTTGTAAGTATATTTTCGTTCACTATGCAATCTTAAACACTTGAAAGAGAAACATTTTAACACCTGCTTGAGACCAATAATGTAATTATCTTCCATGACTTTATCCCAATCAAATCTCTCTGCCAAACCATTTAGCAAGTCTGCAATCTGTTCATAATTCATTGGGCGCAAAGTTTCAACTTCAAAACCAAACTTTTCGTGTTCAGTACCAATTCTGTTTCAGCAAAAAAAAAAAACATACAAGTCATCATAACAATATGACCAAGAGAGTGAAACGTCTCCTTAAACTTCAAAAACAAACAAAGAGACATCTCTTCCATATGGAATAGGAAAAATGAAACAATTCAACAAGAAAATATGAGGAAATTATTTTTCATTACAAACAACAACAATAAACTATTGGTTCCTAGAGGAAATGAATGGAAAAAAGCAAATTCATAAACAAGAAGCTTTAATTAAGGATATAAAAGCAGTTTATTCAGGGTACATAAAAATCATAAATGGACGAGATTAATTTGCAATATTCATTCAAAAGAAAAAAATCTTCTTTCTTCCTGTACTTCACAAGGATACTAGAACAGTGCCAAATACAACCAGTCAAATCTTCCTCGTCTGAGATAATTAACAGGATATATATTTAGTTCCTACAGAATTCCATATACTAATCATTCAAAGAAAACTCAAAACTACATCAATAGAGATCCTGTATTACATCAAATGCATGATCAGCGGCAATCCATAGTAGGCAAAGCAGAAAAGCCAGATAAAGAGTATATACCTCCATTTCTCCTTGGGCTTGCAACCCGAAGCGAGATACCTCACGAGATCGTCCTTTGTCAGCGGCTCCGTTATGACCACGGCATCCTCCGTCGGAGGGCTCGCAGCGACGACCACACTCTTCCCTCTTCCGGACACGAAACGAAACCCTCGAAACTTCCTCTTACCATAAAATCCGAATCCGTCGGAACTATTCCCCCGCGCTCGAATCTCCCTCTGCCTCGAAGCACCGCCCTCCGGTTCGGAACTCGCGGAAAGGATCCCGGAGCAACGGACGTGCAAGCCGCAGACGGTCGCCATTTCTCCTCCGCTCCAAAACTACTCCATCCAAATCCAAATCCAAATCACCCGGACATCATCAAGAAAGACAATCTTTAAGGAAATTAAAAAAGAATTACCAATAGGGATTACGGTTTCCGGCGATCGATTTAGAGAGGAGCAGGGCTTCCGCCTTCCGAGCAGAAGCTATGAAATCGAAAAGAGCAAGGCAGTGGGCTGAAGGAGAGGAGGTATAAATAAAGGGACAAACTCCAACTCTCCCGGATCCTCTACAATGTCCGCGACAGCGGTGCTGTATGCAAATCGACTTCTTCATCGCCAAGTCAACAAGGAAAAAAGGATGCGTATAAACTAGTATCGAATGAATTTTGGTATATTAGACTACTTAGTCAATTGAAACTCTTAATTGTCTAAATATTTCAAACTCTTAGTTATCTAAATATTCTTGAGGATTTCAAATTTCTACGCAATCAAAGTTCATTCATTAGGTTCTCTCCTATCTATATAACTCATAGTTTTTTAAATTTTCAATGTATTCTTGGGTTTATCTTGCAAAGTTTTTAATTCCTTAAATGTCTTAAGTCATCTAGATTATCCCCACAAGATAAACAAATGACTAACATGTGTGGTCTTAGCATCTTAAAGTCTGAGAGTCAAAATCTGACAAAATCAGTGTGTCTCCTCTCCCCACACGTTAGCCACAGCATCCGGGCTAGTAGCCCCCATGATTGACCTCCTCTGTGTTGACCTTGGGATGGATTGGCGAGGGCGCTGGGTAAGCAAATCGTCTTTTGCCACCTTTGTCCCTCCTATCTTAGCCTCAGAACATAATAAAATTGCATAAGAATCGAATCTCAATAAAGTCCGAAAAATTTCCCTTTTATATGATGATTAGTTTTAGTTTCTTGATTTACTCATTTCCAATGGCGTGGGGGCAATCTTGGGAGCTGTCAGGGTGACATATTTTACCCTTTACAAAATTTATCTCTCCCATCTTATCCCACAGGGTATCCAATTGGTTAGAGAGATGACAGATTTACTACAATGAGATAAAAATCAATTTTCAATGAGCACATGCCCTCAGGAAAAAACTCCTCCCACCCCTAGTCACTTGGCGATTGGCTATAAGTTGGCCCATGATTTGTCTCCCTTCATATAACCTAGAGACAACTATGAGGAGTGTTTGGATGAGCGTAATCATCTATTGCTATAATTTATCCCTCTCATCTTCAGTCTTAGGGCTTGACAGAGTTGGTTATCACATGGTAGAATTGTCAAATCAAGCAAGAGTTGATTCCTGGTGACGTTGAGAGAAATAGCCTCTCCTGTGATTATCTGTTCAATTTTCTCATTTATTTCTCTACAAATGGCCATGGAACGTGTTGTGTGAGGTGTTCGGGGTCAATGTATGACCTTTTGTCAAATTTATTCCTCTTATATTCCCGACGAAGTCGAGAGAAATATCCTCTCATGTAGTGGTCTATTCAATTTTCTAATTTACTTCTTTATATATGCCTATAGAGCGGGTTGCGTCCAAGATCAACATATGACTTTTTGCCAAATTTATCCCTTCTATTTAGGAGACCGCTCAGTATATGATTTACTTTTATTTATCTCACTATGAAACCGACAATGAGGACGCACTCGGGATGAACGCATTTAAGTCATCGATCAACATTTCATTCATCCTTTCAATATAACTTGACATTTGTTGAATCATGAGTGGTTTAGTTGTTGGTCAACTTCAACCTTATGAGTAATCAATTAAAACCTTTGAACTTTTATAGATTATTCGATACCTCTTGAACTTCTATTAAATATCTATCAAGTTATTCGGTATCAACATAATTAACATAATAAATCACATATTATAATTCCAACACAATAACATCAAATTTAAAATGAGTTCAAATTTCAAAATTACACAAATAATAAAATTTCATAGAATACAAACTCAATATCATCGAATACAAACTCAACATCAAATTTCTACTTCTTCTTCTTCTTCATTATTTTCAATAACTTTTTCTTCATCGGACACAAACTCAATATCATCATTGTGTTCGTCCTTTTCTTTTTTGAATTCAAAATCATCATTGTGAAGTTCTCTCACTCTAAAGCTTCTTCGGGATTGTAGATTTTCATTTACTCCACTTGCTTCATCAACCATTTGTCATGCGAGCCCAGAACCTAGTTCAACTTCATCTTCTTCCCCACCATCCACAATCCAACCTTGTGCATTTGAAGCATCTTTTAGAAAAAGGACATCGACATTCCTTTCTTTTTCTCTTCTTTGTTTGTTCAACAATGTAGCAATAAATTAGACAAAATACTAGATTATTCAACCTGTTGGCATTCAACCTATTTCTTTTCTTTGTATGAATCTAAAAAAAGGAAGAGAAAGTAAATATTAAAGTTAGTAACATGAATTAAAACTTTAATTTAATTAAAGACTTAAAATTTAAAACGTATTCCTTCAAATGTACTCCAATTTCTTCACACCAGATATACTTGTAGTTAATAAAAGTATCCACAATGTCACTCTTAGCAAGTTGGGTGTGTGAGCACCATATGTACTCCACCATGCACATAGATCAAATGTATCATCATTTTTTTCACATGTTTTTACTGCCAGTGCTTTTCCAAATAACCCAGTCTTATCTCTATATTTTACAAATTCCATGTTAATAATTATATTTTATAGATCCAACTCATTGGTGTAAGGATCAATTGCTCGGCTTTTCTCTACAATAGGGTTAGCACAATACAAGATATAGAATAAAATCAATGCTAACAATAGTGTTTTACTTGGTATCCACCCCAAAAGGTGACTAATCCAAGGATCCGCACGCGTACACCACTTCCACTATGAATGGTCTCCTTCAAGGTGGAGAAAACCTTTACAACTTTGCCTTCTTCCTCTTTACAAGATCACAATGAAGACTAGAGGAAGAGTTGAGGACTCTTGGCACTAGCAGCACTTCGTTACACACAAGAACAGTATCTTGCTTGAGCCAAATAGTCCTCTTTTTATATGAGTAAAGGACAGCTTCGCAAGCTGTCCAACCCGCACCAGTCGACTGCCCATTTGGCAGTCGACTGGCCTAGCCTTAAATGCTACCCAACGGCTAGCCAACGGCTAGTTTTTCGGGGTTACCAGTCGACTGCCCCTGGGGCAGTCGACTGGTCCGAGACCGTAAACTCTCTGTGAGTTTTGGCAGTCGACTGCCTTCAGGTCAGTCAACTGCCCTGCCTTACAGCCCAGCTTCAGCCACTCCGGACCTTCTCCTTCGCGTGTGCCTTCAGGTCTGCTCCCTTGGCTTGCCCCTTAAAGTCCTCCTCCTCTGGCTATCGTCCCTCGGATGCGCACGCAAGCCTTCCCTTGACTTGCCTCCATGCCACCCTTCACGTGTGCCCTTGAGGTCCACTTCTCGGCTTGCCCTTGGAGCTCTCCTCTCTCGGCTCTCGTCCCTCGGATATGTCCACCAAGTGTGATTCTCCAAGTCCTGCAAACTTAATCACGTACATATCAAATACAACCAACACCCTAACCTTAAACATATTGGCACACACATTAAAACCATGATCTTCCCGATCGTTCTAGGGCCGATTGCCTCAACAATCTCCCCCTTTTTGATGTGTGGCAATATGTTTAACTTAGGGATAACATATACCGGTCAACAAGATATATAACAATGACAATTGAAAATGTAAGACATAGCAAAAATGGTAACCTCCCCCTTAATCTATGTCATTTTCAGTTATTCATCATAATCCAATGTTAAGTCAAGATTTTAACTAAAAATCAAACTTAAACTACCCATTCTCCCCCTTTGACACCATCAAAAACTGTTGCTTCAAGCAACCTTAACCTATGGTATTAAATGAGGAAATTTTGATTTCTGGGCAGTCGACTGATACGCTATCAGTCTGATTTTTCAGCATCTGTGCCGAATTTCAGAAACCTCCAGTAAATTCCAGAAAATTCCATAAATTATAAAAATTTGCAGGCATGTTTGAGATAACATACTTTATCAAGGAAAAATATCAGTTTGTGAAAAATTTTAAACATGCTTGACTTTTGACAAAAATCCAAATTTCTTGAAAAACACTAACTTTGTATCAAGTTTTCAATCTAAATATGAACTCATACATGTTCCAAAGTCATGCCAACATAAATAAAACATGAAATGGTTTTCAAACATTTAAAGTGTCCAACCATGATCTTTGAACAAAATGTCCATTAATTAAACACATGTCTTCCCCATGGTTGGTCTATTTTCAATGATTTTGATACATTTAATGATTCAACACTATGCCATAAGCACAAGTGAACCAATGTATCATCCTAACATCCCATATGCAAGCATACAATCATAAACTAAGTAATATGAGATGTTTTCAAGGTAAGCCTTATTTTTGCCCTAATTCATCATGAATTTCTACTATAGGCTACAACCTCCCCCTCAATGTCTCAAGTCAACCAAATTCCAAAATTTTGAAATTGTAATATCATGGTTGACTTATCCCAAATCCTCTAACCCATTAGGATTGACTTTGGTACCCAATAGTAATGTTTCCTAATTGGATTAACCAAGTATTCCTTAGGGATTCATTTCTTACTAAGGGTTTTGGTCTTTGATTGCCCTCTAGCAATTAGACAATGGTAGGTTTTCCCATTGCTAGACTTCCCAAACCCTAATCCTTCTTTCCTAAAGCTTGCTCTTTGGCTCCCAATTATCATATCTAATGTTTTTTAGCAAACTTCAAACTTCCTAAGTGCTTGGGTAAGGCTATTTACCTTTTCCCTTAAATCCTTATTTTCTTCTTCTAAGAATGAGTCATTTGTGTTAGAAGAAGAAGCATGTTCATTGTCCTTAATCTCCATTAAAGCTAATTTCTCTTTTAACATGCAATTCTCCCTTTTTAGACACTTAATCTTCTTTTTAGCATCAACTAAGTCATCACTAGTGCTAGAGATAATTTTAGCAAGAATAGAAGTAGGTAAGTTATGTACCTCACATACTGAGAAGTCCGATCCCGAAGTGGAGCCTCCCCCTTCACTTGAGCTCCCTTCATCTTCACTTGAGCTTTTCTCCCCTTCAAACTCAGATGCCGTGGAGGCAAGGTCATCAATTCCCATTAGTGCAAAATGGGAAACACATAGCTCCTCCTCATCCGATGACGATGGATCATCCCATGTGGCCTTCAAGTTCTGAACCTTTTTCTCCTTCTCTTTGGATTTCTTCTTCCCTTCTTTCTTCTTTTCTTCCTTCTTTTTCAAGAGAGGACACTCATCTCTCATGTGGCCTTCTCCTTGACAGTTGTAGCAAATAATCTTTCTGGATCTATTTTTGTTCCTTGATTCCTTCCTACCATGAGACTTGTTAGTTGAGAATTGTTTAAATGCTTTTCTTACCTTTCTTACCATGTAGGCCTCCGCATCACTACCCATGGATGCACTCGATTCCTCCGAATCGGATGATGAGACCTCCTTCTTCTTACCTTTTCCCTTGTTTGCCACAAGGGCTATGCTCTTTGGCTTGTAGTATGATTCTTCGATTGTCCCTCCAACTCGAGTCTCATGAAGTTCCATGGTTGAGAAGAACTCCTCTAGAGACGTTTTCTCTAGGTCCTTTGAGATGTAGTACGAATCCACCATTGAGCTCCAAGTTGATGTTCTTGGGAAAGCATTTAGGGCTTTCATCACAATGTCTCGGTTGGATAGTTGTTCCCCTACACTTGTTAGTCCATTAAGAATTTCTTTAAATCTAGCATGTAAGCTTGTTACCTTCTCCCCTTTGTCGAGCTTGATATTATTTAGTTGAGATCGAAGAAGATCTCTTTTCGCCATTTTCGCCTCTGAGGTGCCTTCATGAAGTTCCACCAACTTGTCCCATAAGTCCTTGGCACTAGAGTAGTTTCCAATCCTTGTCACTTCTTGTTGAGGGAGTACACTTAGTAGATGATGCAAAGCTTTGAAGTTTGCTAGATGGTCATCTCTTTGCTTCCTACTCCATCTTACTTCATCAAGTATCTTGTTCTCTTGATCCCTAGGTACTTCAAAACCGTTTTTCATAATAAGCATTACATCAAAATCGGTATTGAAAAATACCTCCATTCTCTTCTTCCACCACGAAAATTCTCCCTCAAACTTCGGCGGTTGGATGTGCGAGCCGACCATTTCAATGATTGCTCTTCTTGGCGGTTAGTCCGTTGAAGGCGTCCTTGCGCTCTGATACCAATTGTAAGGATCGATGGCTCGGCTTTTCTCTACAATAGGGTTAGCACAATACAAGATATAGAATAAAATCAATGCTAACAATAGTGTTTTACTTGGTATCCACCCCAAAGGGTGACTAATCCAAGGATCCGCACGCGTACACCACTTCCACTATGAATGGTCTCCTTCAAGGTGGAGAAAACCTTTACAACTTTGCCTTCTTCCTCTTTACAAGATCACAATGAAGACTAGAGGAAGAGTTGAGGACTCTTGGCACTAGCAGCACTTCGTTACACACAAGAACAGTATCTTGCTTGAGCCAAATAGTCCTCTTTTTATATGAGTAAAGGACAGCTTCGCAAGCTGTCCAACCCGCACTAGTCGACTGCCCATTTGGCAGTCGACTGGCCTAGCCTTAAATGCTACCCAACGGCTAGTTTTTCGGGGTTACCAGTCGACTGCCCCTGGGGCAGTCTGTTAGTGATATGAGAGAAGTGTCCTAAGGCAATCGCCTTATGATTGTAAACATTTATTTTAATAAATGATAATTCACTATTTGAGTATACATGTTTGTGTATTTGATTGGGATCTTAAACTCATCTACTGAATGTCCGCAATACAATTCACAGCATAAGAGAATTTGTGATGGGATCACAACTAGTGATTATCTCTACATGTGCAATTGTGAAGTATTGAAAATATCCCTAGTCGATGAATTGATAAAAATGGACATTATCAATTCTGTTGAGACTAGCATGAGTTATTCTCTAATCAGCTGATTCTCACTGGCTAAGTGACATTGGGATGTCCGGAGATAAACATGGATGCTAGTTAAGGGAACTAGTTCATTGGAGTGACTAGCTGTAAAACTTCATATGGTAATCTATATAGATATGTCACTGAAGTTTTTACTGCAGCTTAAGTGCGATGTTCCTTTGACTTGCGGTGTTCAAGTCATCTTGGTCATGGAGACTTATACTTTAACATCTTAAGCAAGCATCTCCAAGGAGGTGTGGACCCAGGATGATTGGGTATAAGCCGAAGTGCCTGAAGATGTTTGAACAACCTACAAAGGATTCACCACTCCTTGCGAGGAGATGTATACCCAGGCCTATCGTCGGATTGTTACTCAAAGCCTCTGGCCAGAGCATATCATGTTTAGAGTGCGAGTCTCTTAAATACATGAGAGTAATTAGAAATCCAAAGGACGAGAAAGACATTACTTGGGCTAGGTGTGACATAGTCAGCCTAGTGGGGACTGACACACATAGACCGTGTCTTGAACCAAGTGGGTATAAGATGGTGAAGGGAATGAGGCACGATTCATTAGAGCTGCTGAAGGGTTTCAGAATTACTTCTGAGGTCAAACCGTTGATCTTTCGATTAATTGGGGGTCATGATGTACTACTAGGTGCCACTCATGATCGTTCTATAATTGGTTGATTATAGACGGCCAACATAAATCGAAAGCCTATTTAGTCACACACACTACGAGTAATCCGAGGGATTTAAAACGAGTTGAAAATTGGATTTTCCAATCAAGAGAAATAAGTCGAATCTGAGTTAATCAGAGGCGCAACGGAAACTTAAAATAGCTAAGTCTTTTGAAGGCTTATTGGGCGAATTAAATGAGTTTAATTCGCGGCGATTCGGCTCGGTTTGGCCGGCTAAAGAGGGTGCCAACCCCCTTTGGTTTGGCCGGCCACATTAAAGGGAATAAACCAATTTATTTGGTTTAATTGATAAAATAAATCTAGCGCGATTTGTTTTATAAATTATGGATAAATAAATTTGTGTAAAGAAATTTATATAAATAAATTTATAAGAAATTTATTCTTTTATGGAAATTAAAATGATCCATGGAATGGTTTATTTTAATTGTATAAAATCAATTATGAATTGATTTTTCCATAATAAGAAAGTTTATAAATTTCTTGTAAAATTTATTCCATAATAAAAGGAGAGATGTATTTGTTTTATTATAAATTTAGTTATAATAAAACTTGGGTTAAACGGAATAATTCATAAGAAAATTTATAGGGTAAATTTGTTATGAAAATTCCGTTAAGAAAGAGAATTGATTTTATTATAAAGTTAGTTATAATAAAATAGACATAACGGAATAATTCATAAGAAACTTTATAAGATAAAATTCTTATGATAACTAATTCCGTTAATTCCGTTAAAAGAGAGACTTGGCAAGGGAGAGACTACTATATAAAGGAACCAAAGGCAAGCCTTGAATTCCTAAGCAATAGAGCTTTCAAGAGATTTATTTCTCTCCCTCTCTCTCTTATTCTCTCTTCTCTCTTCCCCCTTAGGGCCGGCGCCCCTTAGGGCATCCTAGGGCCGGCGCCCCTTTGCAAACCCTAGGGCCGGCACTCCATCTTCTCCAAGTGGTTGCCGTGAGCCAACAACACCAAGGAGAAGCCAACCAAGAAGAAGAAGAAGCGGATCGGATCTCCCTCCTTCCCGGAATTTAGATTCCGTTTCCTTTTGGTTAGTTTCCATTCTTTTCTCTTGTTGTTCTAGTTGTGCCTTCCGAGAATCTAGTAGTTCTCGTCGGCACAAAACTCATGACTTTGCGAAGTCATCCCGAAGAGAACTCGGCGTGGACGCGAATAGAGGCGGAGCTTCCAAGGGACGCTACGGTTGGATCTCGTCCCTTTCTTCGAGTTACGCGAGGTACAAAGTAAATTAGTTTACTTTTCCACAATGTTTTAATTTATGATTACGTCCACACATCATAAGGTCGCATGCTAGATACGTGGTTAAAATAATTTATGAAATTATTTTATGCTAATTCTTCCGCTGCACGTAAAATTTTAAAATATTACGAACCCGTATCCTTGTCAACATGCACCCGGTCCTAACACAGTCGACTGGTCCGAGACCGTAAACTCTCTGTGAGTTTTGGCAGTCGACTGCCTTCAGGTCAGTCGACTGCCCTGCCTTACAGCCCAGCTTCAGCCACTCCGGACCTTCTCCTTCGCGTGTGCCTTCAGGTCTGCTCCCTTGGCTTGCCCCTTAAAGTCCTCCTCCTCTGGCTTGTCCCTCGGATGCGCACGCAAGCCTTCCCTTGACTTGCCTCCATGCCACCCTTCACGTGTGCCCTTGAGGTCCACTTCTCGGCTTGCCCTTGGAGCTTTCCTCTCTCGGCTCTCGTCCCTCGGATATGTCCACCAAGTGTGATTCTCCAAGTCCTGCAAACTTAATCACACATATCAAATACAACCAACACCCTAACCTTAAACATATTGGCACACACATCAAAACCATGATCTTCCCGATCGTTCTAGGGCCGATTGCCTCAACAATTGGCATGCAAAATTTCCATGCATTCAAAAATCTTCATCGTGACCTCCTCATAAACAGCAATAGAATTATTTTTATAGTAAAACTAGGGATTCAACACAAAGGCAGTGGTATGCAATGATGTATCAAGTCTATCCTTCATTTTTGACTCAATAATCGCTATGATAGGCTAATAATTTGATTCCACGTTGTTTAGAGGTACCTTGATATCTTCTTTAGCTTGAAGAAGTCTCCCATATATAAACGCCATCGATGGCTTTCTATTTCCATCTATCAATCGAAGAACTCTTACCAAAGGAGCAAATATTTTCAAATAAAATGTCACATCATTTCAAAAACTCATGCTCATCGTAGTAGAGTAAGCTAATTTCCCTTTGTTGTTTTAGACCATTTACATGTCTCCCTTATATCACTTCTAAACATGACCCTTAAAGTTGTTTTTTTTCAATCAAACTTTGTAATGTGAGAATATTCGATGTAAACCTAGTAACTCCTGGTTGGTCTATGTCTCTCTTCTTTGTGAAACTTCTCATTAATGACAAAGTCTTATGATGAGCATAAATGAAAATAGTAAAAGATTTGGATTGTTCAATAACCTTTTTATATCGTGAAAGCTTACCAATACTTTTAAAAATGAGATTAACAATGTGAATTGTGCACATACTCCAAAAGATCTCAAGTCTCACTTTTCTCTCATCAATTTAGCTGCAGTCATATTGTTGGTGGCATTGTTAGTTACAATCTGAATAATATTCTGAGCTCCTACTTGTTCAACACACTTATCAACATACTCAAAAATAAGTTTAACTGTATATATCTCATCTGAAGACCCCGCAAACTCTAAAAATGTAGTACCCTCTTTGTAATTAATATATAAATTTAAGATGTTTTTTCTTTTTCTATCACTCCAAGCATCTGTCATGATCAAACACCCATTCTTCTTCATATTTCTTTTGCAGTTGTTTTGTTCTTTTGACTTCGGCTTTTAATAGTGATTCCCTAAGTTGATATTGAGCTGGAGGCTTGAATCCCGGTCCAAATTAACCCGCTGCTTCCATAATTATTTACTTGAAGCTATCATTATCAACAACATTGAATGAGATTCTATTTTCATAAAATCATCTCTCAACATATTATTGAACCTGTTGAGTTCTCTCTTTGAAAAGAGTCACATTTATATTTTTTTTGTCGAAACACTTTACTCCCACTTGAACATACATTTTCTGGAGCAATTAGTGAGACAATCTATCCATGCGGCCAAGAGGAAGAGATTTTTCATATGGATTTATCCATTCAATTTCAAAATCTTCTTCTCATCAAGAGAAATAGTTACCTCTATTCTACAACTTTGTTCCTCCATTATTTTATTCTTCTTTCTATTCCTCCCTTCTAAAATAATTTGTTTACACTTATATTTATTGGAGGAAATAATTTATTGCATAATTATTTAGTTTCCTATAGTGGATTTGGCATATTGGAGAATATAATTTATTACTAATTATTTAGTTTCCTATAATAACTTTGTAAATATTCAAAGATAATTGCAAATCTCATAGATTAGGCAAATAATTAGTTTTAGAATATTTATTAATTATTTGCTATGATTTGGAAATCAATTCGATCTCATATATATATGTCTTACTTTTATGAGGAATAAAGACAGGTCATTATATTGAATTTCATAATTTTTATCATCTTAAAATGCTTTTCGATAACCAGATACATTACCAAGTATATTTTTTATATGTTCCATGATCCTATATACACCCTGACATTATTTTTCCACACAATTTACATTTAATTTTGTCGAGATTCTTAGAATAAATCAACATATCAAACATTTTTGATTTCTTCTAAAAATCCCGGATTCAGGTTGAGTAACTGATGCTGTCAAAGATAGATTGCTTACCATTATAATTGTGATAACCTGAAAAGTGATTTAAAATAAATTTAAAAACTTTAGAATTATTAATAAATATTAAATAATAACAAATCTAAGAAAAATTATATATAAAATAATTAAGATATAATTATAATTTATATATAAAATATTATGATATAACATATTTAAAATTTAAGAATTAAGATTATTGAAATTAATAAATAAAAATATGAAAATTAGTAAAATAAAATTATCAAAATATAAATTTGATTTATAAGAATTAATAAATTTTATTAGAATTTTTAAAATTTTAATATAAAATTATGTATATAAATATGATTTATATAATTAATAAAATTTATTAGAATTTTTTAATATAAAGTTACTATAACAATGGTCAAATATTGAGTTAGTATAAGAAGCTGCATTGATGGAGCCGGATTTCTCCGGATTTCCTTGACATGAGAAGGGCACAAGCAGATGTCCAGGTTATAAATTATAAATAATAATTTTTATAATTAATATCTTAATTGTAAGATATTTAATAAGATTTATAATTAATATCTTAATAAGATTGTTTCCGATATCAAAGGTATCGTCCTGCGACGCTAGATGCGTCACGAGACATCTTTGGCGCCATCGGACGCATCGCAAGACGCTTTCAACGACACTGGACTCGTCGCTAGAGGCATCCAACGCCACCGAAAGCATCCTGCAACATGTCTAACGCCGCCAGAAGAGTCCCGCGATGCCGGAAGCACCACGGGTGGAAAAAGCTGTAATAGAAAAAAGGGAAAAGTGAAAATATACCAGCGATCGGGCTTTTGGAGGAGCTAAGAGGCATCGGCCCGACAAAAAGATGAGGTAGATAAATCGATAAAGATTTAGAATTTCAAGGCTTTAAAATTTAAAAAAAATAAATCGTGAATTTTCCACGACGCAGCGCCTGGGGCCGCATAGCGGCACTTGGTGTCGCACAGGGCCGCCTAAATGGTTGCGCTGCCTAAGCTAGCCACAAAGATGGTTTCCAGAGCTGTTGACAGTCACCAAGCACCTAGACGGCCACCTAAGACGCTATTTCAAACACTGCTAAATATAAAACCCTAAACCTAAATAATAAAAAATAAATAAAGGAAACTTTATTTTGTATATAAATATTTATTCAATTTGTGTGGAAAGTGGCAGGAAGGCTCCCTCACTACCAAGTGGGCCTCCAACCAAAAGCAAAATACTCAAAAGTTTTAATTATTTTAAAATATAATATATAAAAGAAAAATAAGTGGGACCGAAGGTCTAGGATTTGACGTGGGCGATTACGTCAACATGTCAATTTAGTTCCAACTTTATACTTTATGATGTTTCATTTTTTTAATATTTAATTTTTCCCTAATTTTTAAACTTTATAAACCAAATTTTTAATTCTCATAACGCAACTAATTTTAAAGGTATCCGTATCATAAAAAATTTTCCCCTCCCCAATTGAGGTTTGATTTTCATTTGACACGTGTCATTTTATAATGTTTTGGGAAGATGCTAAGTAATTTCGCAAAAGAAAGGGATGTTTTTAACTTACTAAAAATGACGACTCGATCAGCAAGTCAGGTTGGCCTTGGAGCTCACAAATTAGTCGTCGCCAGCTCATGAGCTAATTGCAAGCAACTGAAAAAATAAATAATGAATTAAGCAGTAGACAAATTGAATCTGGAGTGATCGATCCGGTCCTATGAAAGTTTCTCATCGATTACCAGGATAAATCGGGAAGCGCTCGCGGTGACCAGTCTAGAAGCCCATCGTCCCAGGGTTCACACCCTATTTGGAGGAAAAATTCCTACAAAATACGCCATAGCTGGCGATCGAACCGCGGATGCCTGGGTTAACAACTATTGACTTTACCGCTGCACCATAGCCTCAGGGGCTAATTGCAAGCAACTGAGCTAGGATAGGAGGAAAGAAAAGATTAATATTGTTCGTTAAATTTAAGATGGAATAAAGTATCTCATCTCTGGCGTCGGATCCTCTGTCCCGGGACAGGCCCCTGTCCTGGGTCTCGCTAGCCATCGATCGTCGGTGAGTCGTCTGATCGACGATCGGACACCACTGATAATTTTTTATCGTCATCCCGAATAAGACGATATCCTCGTAGAACGGTGAATCGGTCGGAAACATCGCATTACAATCTCGTCAGATTCGACGATGGATACGACAACATCACAATTACGGCGATATCCGATGGATTCACCGTACCCCCCAGGGTATATTTTTGTTCGGGACGGTGACCGGAGGCCACCGATGATGTCCGATCGTTGATCGGACGGCTCGTCGGCGATCGCCGGCGAGCGGGACAGAGGGAGGATCCGGGACAGAGGATCCGGCCTCCTCATCTATGCTCCTTCAATGATTCATTCACGATGCGTAGGATAGTAGAGTCTATCTCCACGGGATAAATTGATCATTAATATGTGGGTATTATCAATATGAGATCTGAGGGTTAAAATTTGATAAAGCCAATACGCCCACCCTCCCCACACACTAATCACAGTATCCGGGCTAGTAGCATCCGTGATTTACCTCCTCCGTGTTGACCCTGAGACAAGTTGGCGGGGGCACTGGGAGTGCTGGGACGAACGAATCATCTTATACCAACAAGATAGTAGAGTCTACACGTGGCAAGATCTGTCGTTACAATCTGATCCATGATGATGGAAGTCAAAGTGGACTCCGACACCAAAGACTTCTCTCACATGACTCCTCCATCTCAATTTACCCTGACATTAGATATTCAGCTCGCTCGATTCCTCTGGTTCACCCCGATGCTTAGGTCTATCTGACTCGGTTCTGTTAGCCTCACACGTCTGCGGTCTAATATGTTCAAATCCTTCGGCTCCACCAACCAATAGCACGTGATGCCTCACATAGACTATCAGAGCGTATGAAATAGTATGGGATAACTAGCATGTGATAATTCATGAAACATGCTCTTCTGTAATATCGAATGTGGGCGACACAACTATAGATATGATGTAACACTTTCTCTTACAAAAGTATGGTAAAATTATCATCATCAAATAATATCTAGAAGAAAAAGATATCAAACGACGATGATATAAAATGAATTTTCTTTTGTGGGTAAAGGTATACACATGCACACTTAATCACTCATAAACTTCCTCTCCATCTGCTCCTTCATAGATTGACTTGAGTATCTGAATGATAGAGTCCTTCCTAACCTCCATTCTAACATCTTTTTTCCTCTTAGGCTTCGCAGACTCGCTAGTTAGTTCGACTTACTCCTTGTTCTTTTGCGAAGCTCGACAACTCAGTCAATGTAGAATATAGCTCTTATCTCATTAGCAATCTAAGACCGGAACAATCTATAAATTAGAAGAGCAATGATAGAGAGAGTGAAACTGGGAGAGTGAAAATGTCACACCCCGAGGAGCCGCTCGTCCGATACTGACCGGACAGCTACTCCCTCGTCCCGACGGACAATTCAGATGACCAAACCCCCACGACTATCTCAGTCGGCCTGTACCGCAGCCTATAGGGCTGGAACAAGCGACCGTATAATGAGCAAAACGGAAAACGACGATAAAGCTGCGTACCGGTACGACTTACGACAAACGCAAAGCACAAGGCCTCCATGGCTCACAAAAAGTACAACTATACCGCCGTATAAAATGGCAAAATCAAACACGAATATAGCAGCGGAAACGTAAAGTAAAAGAAATAGAAAACGGGTACCAACATGTACCACCAACAAAGTAAAAGAGACGTCCCGGAATCATCTCGAAGAAATACGCGACCTGGGACAGGCTGCCGGGCACTCCAGACCATCATCCTGAAATAAAAATAGGCAGCTAACGGGGTGAGTCCTAAGAACTCAGCGAATACAGACTGATAGGCACAAGAAGAAAATAATAGCAGTAAGTCACCGTCTATCTATCTACCACAATACTGAAGATAACTGTAGTAAAAAGAAATGCAGAACTGAACTATAAGCAGTAAAGGAACTACATACCTACCTGCGTCGATCCAAACCCGGTAGTATGCATGTCAACCAAGTGCAACAATCAAGTGCAGCAAACACAACCAAGTGCAGAGATGCAGAGCAT
The DNA here is from genome assembly GCA_024364735.1 of Boesenbergia rotunda. Lineage (NCBI taxonomy): Eukaryota > Viridiplantae > Streptophyta > Magnoliopsida > Zingiberales > Zingiberaceae > Boesenbergia > Boesenbergia rotunda. The sequence goes on along the minus strand of JAGFNQ010001832.1, from coordinate 165,051 downwards.
GCTCATGATGCAACATGGGTCACCCCTGACGCCAGTCGGTATAGGTCGCGGAAACACGCGAACCGAGTGGGTAGGGCTCTGACCTGGTCTTCCCTGCACGAACAGACGGTCAATAATGCACACGCGGGACCGAATGGGTAGGGTCGGAGACCATAAACGTACCCCACCATTGGGTGAAGTAACGCTCTAAACGTCCCTGCTATCATCGGATAGGTAGGGGACCTGCTGCAGTGCCCGGGTCCGCCAACGAGGCTGCACGACAGGTCATGTGGCATGTTTGACGGCCCATCTCAACCACTAGGGGAGTCAAGGGTCGCCTACATATGCCCCTACACGAGTAGCAAGTACGACGACCATCTCAACCTCCAGGGAGTCAAAGGTCGTCCCCTATGCTACGTGCAATAATGATGCGTGTCACTATCCCATGCATCATCCACTATCTAACCCTGCTGTCATCTACATGATATGCAGTAGTCCATATAACCGGTATGCACCAATACCTAAATCCTAGCGTAAGATATAAGGTAAACTGTGCATCATCAATCCATACAGATATAGTAAGCAGTAAAGCTAACAGATACAACTACCGAAGCAAAAGCACAGAGATAAAGATATCAGATATCCCTACTGCTAACTATATCTAGCTATGCATAAACAGAGGTACCCGCCTCCGATGAAGAAGTCTGAAAGCGAAGAGAACTCCCATCCAAAGCAAGTAGTCCTTTCAATGCCCTGTATCGAAGGCAAAATTTAGCTAATCATACAATTACTAAATTAGTTGGTTTATACAGTAAGCATATTTGGGAACAACCCCAATTACCCATCAACCAACTTACCATCAAAATGGTAATAACTCCAACACCAATTCATCTGCATAGAACTGCTAAGTTCCAGAAAAACCAAGCTGGGCAGAATTCCAATCCAAGATCAAACCCAGATTCCTCACGAAAGGAAACTCACACAGCTGGAAACAAAATCAACCGAAGTTCTCCATCACACAATCACAAGGATTCAATCACAACACACTCAAAGCGATCTACAAAACACACACACACATCCCCCCAAACATATCAAGAACCAATCTTCCATGGCACTCACGGCAACACCAAATCCGCAACTATAAGCTCCAACACAGCAATCTCCAAACCAATTTGCCTTCAAAACCTTAATTCGTTCAGGAGAAGAAGTTCTAGTTTACATCTACTGATATAACACCAACTTCAACAATTCATCCAAGGATCAAACGCTACTTAGCTGGAATCTTACCTGAATCGTCGCCGACAGCAGCTCCTGCACAGATCTGGCACACGGCATTGACCCTGAGGAAGAATGCCCAAGCTGCAATTCACCCTAGGAAGCTCAGTAGCAAACCCTCACTCGCCCGATCTCCAGATCTGCATCTCTTCACAACCGGAGCAAGGAGATTGCGGCTGACTCCGGTGACCATAATGAACCTCGACTCCATGACAAATGGTGCTCGATGAAACTGGGGCACGACCACACTTGACCAGGGACGGGCACTCGCGAAAGGAAACAACGAACCTCTGGTTCTCGGCAAGGTGGTTCTCAGGGAGCGCAGGGAGGCTGGATCAAAGCTCCTCGTGTGGAGATGAGGAAGGTAGGAAGAAAAAGAAGCACAGATGGGGATGGATCGGCTTGGCGTGCGTTCGCGAGAAGAAGCAAAGAAGAAGACGAAGAAGAAAAGGGGCGTTGGGTCGTGATCTAGGGCACGAAAGGGAGAAGAAGGATCGGGTGTTGGCTGCGGCGCAGGGGAAGTGGAGGGTTTATAAGTGGTCCTTTTTGCATTAAAGCCCCCCCACACTTCCACCTAATGCAATATAAGCCCTTAATTTTCCCCTTTTTACCTTTTAGCCCTTCAATTTTCCATATTCTAACAGAAAATCATAGTGAATGATGTGGCATGACGTGACACTTTACATGTACACGTCCGATTATCGCTTGGACATCATCGACGGCCGAAGGTCGCCGCCCCGAATCAAACTATACCCTGGGGGGCACGGTGAACCCATCGGAGATTGTGAATACAATGTGTCACGTCATTCACTATGGTTTTCACTTTTCCATTTTCACTCTCCCAATCATTATTCAAATTAGAATTAGGGGATTTAACTTAATGAGATGGACTAAATTTTGAATGTCAAACAAATGACTAAATATAAATATTTTCTTTTACCGATCGACCGTCCTAAACAAAATTCATCTAAGTTAACATACGACATTATACTTTTTCAATATGTAACATCACTAGATCACCTTTGATAAGAATATTCTCATGACTTTTTAGGGCACTGTGTGCTAGTCTAGATAGTTACTCTAATTTAGACTTTATAAACTTTATTGAGTCTATTTGTAACTTTGTGCACGAGGAATTAAAGATTTATAAAGTGTTTCATTTTTTAGAAAAGAAAAAGTTTGCTTTTCCGAAATGTCCTTGTACGGTTCTACTATTTATCATTTTTATTTATTAATTTTATTGGTGTGAAGCAATATAACGAGAAAAAGACATCCATTGAATCAATCATTTCAAACCTTTTAGAAAGAGAGAAAGAAAGAATCATACTATTTTGGTGCTGAAATATATTTTAAAAGGAGATTCCTAATGTTCAGGACTACTTGCAATGACCTTTTTGTATTTGTTTCTTTTGCAATAGCAATGGCCATAAAATAAGCAAATGAAAAATCACTTTTGTTAGTCATCTTATAATAGAGTGTAGAAATAGATAAGGGTGCCTCCGAGGGCTATGATGCAGCGGTAAGACGATTAATCGCTATTCTAAGTATCCACGATTCACAGCAAAGCACCTTCCACTTCACGACCTTATTCTTGATTAGACCAAGTATCAAGCATTGCTCCTGAGCAAGCAATGCAAGAAGTACTATATATAAAGTTATGTGAAAAATATATAATCAGATATTGTTGCTTGCTAAGTAGCTAGGCATCCATAAGTACACAACTTTGTAAAAGTTCAAAGCCTTCAGCAAGTAACGGATATGTGCAGACTTATCGTGAATTAATCGATATGTTAGCCTACATCAATTCAAGAACAATGAGAGAATACTAAGTAAAGCTAAAATATAAAACATATTTTATATTTAGAGAAAATAATGAGGAATTTTACTGTAGCGACTTCCTTTTCTTGTTGGAAACCAGAGCTAAAATATATTCAAAGAAAAATCACTGGAAAACAAAACAAAACCATATAAGACAACTACAGAGAGATATGTGTATGGATATGATACAACAATTGATCTCTATACTAGCTTGTTTTATATAGACAAAATTCAAGAAACTCACTTGACCATAGTTATCAAATATTTCAGCAAGCTTCTCTTCAGTGACTTGATATACATTTGCCAAAATTAACATTAACATAATTAACACCGGCTGCATGTAACAAAATAATGATATTAATAAAACATACAATAACAAAAATTTCACAAACAAATATTAATATTCAAAAATAGTTATTTGAGATAAGTAATATTCATACATAATAAAATCTCACGAAGAATCAGCACCATGATCTACATCATCGTCGCCACCATCATCACCCGAACGGGGAGGATTCTGCATTGGAGCGGAGTTTCACTGAAGATGTCGCATGATCATGTCATGTTGCCGACGTAAATATCTAATTTCTTGATCCCTTTGCGACATTTCTTCTTCTCTTTGTAATATTATTCCTTTCAAATGGGATACCTCTCCAGTCAAGCTAAGTATCTGGCCATAACTATTGGTGGGGTAGAAGAGGAAGATATGCCAGTAACTCTTTGGGTTCTGCTCAAGGAACTCATTCCTAATATTCTTCCCCCTTTGGTCCCCACTAGCCTCCAACCATAAATTCATGTTGTTGCTAACAGAAGGTTCAGAGCCGCTAGTGTTTTCGCTAGGTTGCGAATTTATCAGTGCTAGCTCTAACTCATCATATTTATCCTACATTGTCATAAGAAAAATTATAAAACAATGACAATAATAATATTTTAAAATCAAATAAAAATTAATCCTAACCTTTATTAATTTGGCTCTATCCCCACTCCAAGTCTTGTCTTTTTTTGTAAAAGCATGAGTGAAAGTTTCAATGAATGTGGGCTCCTTCCCCATTTCCTTAGTCTAAAAAACACCATTAGAAATAATAAAATAGTTTGATCTAAATTAAAAATTAGTGAGAGAGTTAAATAAATTACAAATCTGCGTTTGTGCTCATCTATATTAATAGACCCTCCCACATATATAACAGATGCGCCTCCAGAATTAAAATATTGATTTATATTATTCTGATAACTCCTGCTTTTGCTCTCATCCGTTTCCCAAACATTACATATTTTGACCTAATTTTCATCAGTGATGTATGGTGGCTTTTTTCCCCGAGTCTTGGCATGATTCAATACATGCCTAATGTGATCACCACATTTTTTTAAATATTCTTTTTATTTCCATTTCTGCACTCGGCTCCCAATTGAATGTCGGCTGAAATAAAAAAGAATAATTAATTACATACTAACTTTAATTTCATAAATAAACAAAAGACAATATACCTTGAATTCATTCCACTATAACTCCTTATTAGCAGTTGGAGTGCTTGAATATGACATTGAAACACCTCCCCAGTGATTATTCATGATTCTATTAATATCGTGAATAATCCATACAGAGTTTTTAAACATATCATAAAATTTCAAATAATATATATTAAATAATTAAGATGGTTGAAAAAATAAGATATTTTACAATACTTAGAATCTCCTCCTAAATCAGGTATACTCATTAATACAACTCCCGAATTTTTAATTATTTTTATATAGATTTTATTTTTAGTATAGCAATTTTATTTCTTAGTATATTATAATTGACTCCTCATATTGTAGTGGGTTTAATAGTATGTCTAATTTTTGTTTTAGCATACATCTAGGATTCAATCCCTTGGATGATTAAATTTAAAAAAAATATTTTTTTATTTTTTAAATTTAACTCAATATATTATCTTTGAAAGATTAGAGAAGATATTATTATAATAATTATTTTCTTGATTATTATTATAATAATTATTAACATTGGCCCCCTCGAACTTATAATCCTAGATCCGCCACTGAACTTAGTGGCTGAGTTTCTGGCCGATTCAGGATTTTGTATAGGTACCGGAGAATGGACTGGCGAAGGTACTGGTGACGGTGAATGAGAAGGTGCGTGTGAAGGCCCTACACTTAAATGAGAAGAAACATGTGACAGTACTAGCGATGACAAATGATAAGGTGCATGTGAAAGTCCTGCACCTGATACTGGCGACGGCGAATGAGAAGGTGCAGGTGAAGATCCTGCACCTGGCAGTGGCGACGGCGAATGAGAAGGTGCTGGTGAAGGTCCTACATCGGGTGCTGAAGCAGAAGGGCCAAGAGAAGACTGTCTATGTCCACGATGTCCAAACTGTCAAACAAAAGTATGGCGACACATAAATAAAATTTCAATGTATAATGAAAAACATGAAAAAACTTACCATTTTTGCTATCTAATCAGAGAGTGCACAACAAAATAACTGTATATTACCTGTAATGACCTATAAAAAAATACAATGCATTAACCGATAGAATATATAATTTAAAAAAATATCATATATAAATAATTAAGAATGATTTATAAGTTTTATAAATTTGCATATTAAACTAAATTAATTCATATCATTTTATAAAATATTACCTATCATTAAACATCAAAATCCTCGTTATCATTCTCAGCCACATCCTCATCCTGATCGTCCTCGTCGTCCTTGTCATCCTCATCCTCTTCCTCTTCCTCATTAATTTCACTTGCATCCACGTTTATGACTATTCCACTGGGATCTCGTAAAGTTGGAATAATATATTCCTCTGTTTGAAATGTGTTTGCAACTTCCTTCTGTCGATATGCAATATTTTCCTAACGCTCCTCAATTTTTTTCCTTGCTTTGGTTTTACAAACAACCCACCAATCAATCTTATCACGTTTCAAACTAGGATATGAAGAATAGAAAACTTGAATCGCTTGTTGTGCCAACACAAATGGTTCATATCTTTTATAGAATCTCTTATGATTTATTTCAACCAAATTATAGTGTGGATGCACCTTCATACCTCTGACAGGGTCAAACCAACGACACATAAATAAGATAACTCGCATTTCTAGGCCAGGGTATTCTATCTCTAAAATTTCTTCCAACAAATCATAAAAATCAGTATTTGCACCTCTATCATTGGATGAATGAACGCAAACCCCACTATTCATTGCACTCTTCTCCATTCCATATTCTTGAGTATGAAAATTATATCCATTTATGAAGTATGCTGGCCAAGTGCGTACAAGCGCTTTTGGACCCCATGACAGATTGATTAACATCTCATGTTCAAGGTGAGCTTGATTATCATGAATCTAAAATCAAATATGCCAAGTGTTAAAAGTCTGCATATGTATAAACCAAATTTAGATTGTCTACTTACATATGATTTAAACCATGGTGTAAATTCTTCATCGCATAAGCGATCAAACTGTTGTGGCGACAATTCTGAATATAAGTTTTGGAAAATCCTTCAAAAAAAAAAAAACTTATCACACAAACAATTTACAACATTAGAAATATAAATAAATATTTATACTAACTCGTAATATGACGATACTTCTGGACAATTCAATAAAATATATGTCTGGGTTGCCTGCCATTCTTGGCCAGTTAAGTATCTCTGCTTACATGGTCCACTTGGTCGACCAAGATAGTTAAAAATTGAGAAGGACTTTAGATTGGGATCAATAGGACCTTCATCATTTCTTCCTGCTCTTTGCCTTTTGCTATGAACATGAGGCTCAAAATAATATGATACAAAAGTTGTAAATTCCTCCACAATGTATGCATTAACAATTGAGGCTTCAACTCGTGCCTTATTTTTCACTTTTTTCTTCAAATGATATAAGAATCTGATGGTAATGAAACACATTGTATTAGATATTAATATATAATAAATTGTATAAATGGACACATTGTATAAATTGTATAGATGAAAATTTTACCTTTCAAATGGATACATCCATCGAAAATGGACAGGTCCTCCAACTTTGGCCTCGTATGATAAGTGAACCAAAAGATATTCCATAGAATCAAAAAATGAGGGTGAAAATATTCTTTCTAAATTACATAAAATAATTAGAATGTCTCTCTCTAACTTCTCCATGTGTGAATGTCTCAAAACTATTAAGCATATATCACGTAAAAAAAATGCTCAACTCCGTAATGACACCACATTTAAAATTTAGTAAGAGTTCCTCAATAGGAATGAGCCTTTGCATAATTATATGGCAATCATGGCTTTTTAAACCAATCATTTGTATTCCTTCATATCAACACATCTTGCAAGATTAGAGATATATCCATCTAGAAATTTCAATGATTTCAACCATTCACAAACAACACGTCTCTGATCCTTATTCAATGTAAAAACTGCCTTTGGCTTTGGTCCCCTACTACTTTCATCGACATCAAGAGTGGACCTTTTACAAATAAGTCGCATATCTTTTTGGCATTCAAATTGTCTTTAGTTTTCCCGTTAATATCCATCACTGTATTTATCAGATTATCAAAAACATTCTTCTCAATATGCATTACATCAAATTATGATGAATCAAATGATTTGCCAATACGGTAAGTCCCAAAATATACTCCGTTTAGTCCATTTATGTGTACTTCCATATTCATATGGTGTACCATATGACTCTTCAATAACTGATGGAAAGCCACAAATTCTGAACCAAATATGTTCACCTGTTAATCTCAATGGCGGAAGTGTTCTTTCAATTCTATTCTTGGTGAATTCATCTTTATTTTTTCTGAAATTATGATTTGGTGGAAAAATATCTATGACAATCAAAAACTGGTTCTGCCGGCTCAGAACGCCTCCAAAGGAGAGGGGCAGCAACTGGGTTGGCACCCGGAGGTCCCGGGCGCCCTAAGTTAAAGCAAACAAGAGTTAAGCAAGAAAACCTTCAGAAGGCACACTGGTCGGGTGCATTGCTCCATAACCCGGATTTCGGGCGCCCCTGGTAAAACAAAAGAGCAGATAGAGGTAAGTCAGCGAGAAGGCTGCCAACAAATAATCTTCCCTGTTCCCGGCGCCCTGTCAAACCCGAGCCGATCCTGGAGGATAAGCTACCGAGTTGCGGATAGGCTTTGCCGGATCGGGAGACACGTGGAGAGGCGCCAGTCAGCGTTCCGTGGCGCCGACCAGAGTTGCACTATATAAGGGGCTCGACCCCAAGGTTTACAGAATACAAATATCTTCCAACCCCAATATACAACTCTTCGACTCAGATCTTGCTCCGGAAACCCTTCCCATCTCGAGATTCAAGCGCCGATGATGACCCTCTGCTCCGAAGCACAATCCACACCGGGCGTCGGTAACGAAGAGTTTAAGTTTTAGTTTACTGTACTACAACTGTAATATTTTTCTGTAAACATTTGCGCACATATAGAATTGCCCATAGTAAACGGTCAACGACCGTGAGCCTTGGAGTAGGAGCCGACCGCGACTCCGAACCAAGTAAAATCGCTTGAGTTCTTGTGCTGTGTTTTCAATTCCGCTGCGTATTCTCTTAACATCGAATCCAAAAAGTTTTTAATGATATTCACCCCCCCTCTATCGTATTCTCTCGATCCAACAAACCCAATTTTAAACTCATCAGTTAAACCCCGACGGTTAGGTAAATTCTTTGTATACATCCACATTCTTTCATTCTGCATTTTCTCTGTTTCAAATTTATAATAACATGAATAACTAATACTAAAAAAACTCTATATAAAACTAACAATTAATTATAATAAGTAGCAAGTAAAAGAAATAAGTAGCAGGAAAAAGAATAATCATATTTCTTCAAATATGATTAAATAATTCTTCAAATATGCTAACAGAACTAAACAGTAGGAAAAATAATTTTGAATAATGTTTTCGGTAAACTTATTCTATGTTCTATTACAAAAAAGCACACACTTCATGTATAAGCATAGAAAAATTGAATTATATTCTCGTATCTCATGGATAGTTCGTAGATTATATTCTCGTATCTCATGGATAATTAGTAGTTGAGCTGGAAGTTTGAATTGCCCAAGCATGAGTTTCTTCATGTTATTTAAGCATAGAAAAATTTATGTGTTTTAGTTTTGAGAAGTCCCCTAGACATGATGCTTATGTTCTGAGGTTTGAAGCTGACCTTGCAAAATTCTGTGAGAAGTTGGTGCACTTCCTTTACCTATTAATCATTTCTTTAGCATTCAAATTATTGTTAGTTGAAGTACTAGAAGTATATGATGCAGGTGACTGATTTAGATAGAAAAGTCAAGCGTGGCCATGAGCGGTTAGAACAAGAGGTAGATGCAACACCTCTTCTAGTTCCTAATGAAAAACTTGAACAACTCTTAGTGTTAGAAGAAAATATCAAGAAGCTTCTAGAGCAAATTGAGACACTTGGTGTGGCAGGAAAGATAGATGAAGCTAAGGCACTTATGAGAAAGGTGATATATAAAATATTTGGTGCATCTTAATTTACCATTATAATTGCAACATAATCGACTTTGTGTGACTAGGTGGAATTGCTTAATGCTGAGATGACAACTTTGGCCCAACAATCAGCAGCTGATAAGGCTATGTTTTCACAAGAGAAGAAAATGTCACTATGTGAGATTTGTGGCTCCTTTTTGATAGCAAATGCTGTTGTCGATAGAACACAAACTCATGTTACTGGAAAGTAGCATATTCGTTATGGTATGATCCAAGATTTTCTTAGTGAGTTCAAGGTAAAGATTCTCAGTTTAAGTGTTTTAAGTCCAATGTTATGTTTGTGGTTTATGGAAAGCAGAGGAGCAGAGAAAAGTACAAGCCCGCAAAGCGGGGGCCTGCCACGGGTGACACCGGCCTGCGGGGTGGCCGCGGCGTGCGGTGGATGCCCGTTGGAGTGCGGGAGACACCTGCAGAGCGGGGGCCTGCCACGGCGATGACGCCGCCGTCGGGGGCCTGCCACGGGCGACGTCGGCCTGCGGGGGTCGGCCGCGGCATGCGGTGGATGCCCGCTAGAGTGTGGGAGACGCCCGCAGAGTGGGGGCTTGCCACTGGCGTCGCCGCCGGTCGGTGGAGAGAAAGGTGAGGGGAGAGAAAAGTACCGTCGGTGTCGGAGTCGCACGCGCGCCGTCGACAAAACTCCAAATCTAGGCCAAAGGGAGGGGGTGGGAACTTTTTAAAAAGTTATTTTGGGACGAAATAATTTTCATCCCAAATTTCGTCCCCAATTTGGGGACGAAATACCTGTTTTCATCCCTAAATTGGGTACGAAAATCTGTTTTCGTCCCTAAATTGGGGACGAAAACAGGTTTTCATCCCCAATGTTGGCAATAAAATTTGATTTTCATACTAAATAATAATTAAAATTATATTATAAATTTCTATAAATAATTTTAATTCTTGCGATGCCGGGGGCTATCTCTCTCGCACAGGGGCGCCCACGGCCTGCGGCCGTCGGCAAGCACGAGCCACCGGCCAATGCGAGCTGCCGGTGGCTCGCCGGAGTTGTAGAGGGCGAGAAAAGAGAGGGGAGAGCAAATTATTATCGTCGATCATTGGAGATCCCACACGCACCGTTGCAGCTCCAAAGCGTTCAGATCTAGGGCAAATGAGGGATGGGAAGCTATTATTTATAATTAATTTTAAACTGGGACGAATCCAAGTTTCGTCTCAGATTTTGGGACGAATCTTCAAATTCGTCCCAGATTCTGGGACGAATCCGCATATTCGTCACCAAATTTGGGACGAATATACAAATTCGTCCCAGAATCTGGGACAAATCCTGAATTCATCCCAGAATCTGGGATGAATCCTGAATTCATCCCAGAGTTAAAATTAATTATAAATAATAAATTTATTTTGAAACCCTACCTAGAGATATCAGAATGACACGGAACCGGTTCCTACGTGTTCGTCTACTTCTCCTGAATTTATAAGTGCTCTCAAATATCAATTTGAATTAATATATCGAAACCCCTTATTTTTTATCCGAATTTGATTTTTTAAATAGCTTGGTATTAAAAAAATTACATTCATAAATATATTTGGCCTCAATAATGTTTGATAACATTTTTATAATTAGGAGAGCTAGACAAACACAAAGAAGTAATTTTGTATCATTCCGAGAACTATCTCTAACATCAATTTGTAACTCTAACTCATATTGAACTCATGATTAGCTGTATATACATTTGCAATTAAAACATTTATATATTTAACTTAACTATCAATACAAAAAGTATTGCATCAAAATATGATGTATGAGGATATCCATATTATTAAGAAAATAGGATGAACACGTAGAAATTGGTTTCGTGTAATTTCGATATCTCTAAGTAGGGTTTCTGACACAATTAAATTTTTATAATTATTTTTCATTCTGGGACGAATCTTGGATTCGTACCAGATTCTGGAACGAATCATCATATTTGTCCCAAAATCTGGGACGAACCCAATGATTCGTCGCAGAATCTGGGACGAATCCAGTATTCATCCCAGAATTAAAATTAATTATAAATAACTAAACTGAATCTAAAACCCTACCTACAGATATTGGAATTACACGAAATCGATTCCTGCTTGTTCGTCTACTTCTCCTGAATTTATAAGTGCTCTCAAATTTAAATTTCAAATAATATATCGAAACCAATGATTTTTTTATCTGAATTTAATTTTTTAACTAGTTTCGTGTTAAAAAAATCACATCCATAAATATATTTGACCTTAATAATATTTGATAACATTTGTATAATCAGGAGAGCTATACAAATAAATAAAACTAGTTTTATATTATATAGAACACTCTCTGACGTTAATTTGTAAATATAACCTAGCTATATTAAAACATTTGCATGTTTAACTTAGCTTTGAAAACAAAAAATATTAATTTGATCAAAATATGATGTATGAGGATATCAATTATCAAGAAAAGGGAATGAACACGTAGGAACCCGTTTTGTGTAATTATGATATCTCTAGATAGGGTTTCAAACTCAATTTATTATTTATAATTAATTTTAGTTTTGGGACGAATCCAGGATTCGTCTCAGATTCTTGGACAAATCGACAGATTCGTCACAAAATCTAGGATGAATATACAAATTTGTCCCAGAATCGGGGACAAATCCAAAATTCGTCCTAGAATTAAAATTAATTATAAATAATAAACTGAGTCCGAAATCCTACCTAGAGATATCAAAATTACACGAACCCGATTTCTACGTGTTCGTCTACTTCTCCTGAATTTATAAGTGCTCTCAAATATCAATTTGAAATAATATATCGAAACTAGTGATTTTTTATCCGAATTCATTTTTTTAAAATAGTTTGGTATTAAAAAAATCTTATCCATTAATATATTTCGCCTTAATAATGTTTGATAACATTTTTATAATCAGGAGAGCTATACAAACATATAGAACTGATTTTTTATCATTCTAAACTTAATTTGTAACTCTAACCTATGTTAAACTCAACTATATTTATAATTAAAACATTGTTAACTGAATTAAGTTAATTTGAAATGAAAAAATATTATAAATTGGATCAAATTATAATGTATGAGCATATTTATATTATAAGATAAGGGAACTAACACATAGGATTTCGTGTAATTTCGATATTTCTAGATAAGATTTATGATTGATTAAATTTTTATAATTATTTTTTATTCTGGATGAATCCTGTAATTCATCCTAGAATCAGGGACGAAACCTGGATTCGTCCCAGAATTAGGGACAAATCCAGGACTCGTCCCTGATTCTGGGACGAATCCACAGATTCGTCTCAGATTCTGGGACGAATCTCGTATTCATCCCAGAATCATGGATGAATACGAGATTCGTTCCAAAATCTGGGATGAATCCGAGATTCGTCCCTGATTTATAAAACTTAATTATAATAATTATTATATTTTTGGAAATTCTGCGACGAATTTGTTATTCGTGGCAAAATTTGCGACAAACAATAAATTCGTTGTAGATTCGTCGCAGAATTAGCAACGAATATTTAAATTCGTTGTTGAATTGCAACATTTTTTGGGACGAAAAATATTTTGTTGCTAAATTGTGACGAACAGATTTCGTTGCTAAGTTCACTCCTAATTTGCGACAAATAATTTTTTTGTCGCATAATTTGTTGCAATTCTGGAACAAAAAAAATATTTGTCCCAAAATTTCGTCCCTAAATAATTTTTTTTTTTGTAGTGCCAGCAATTCGAGTTGTTGTCACTAGCGTCCTCCGGAGGCGTGAGCCCGACTATGGTGGAACTCGTGACTTTGTCACCGGCCTCCTAAGGCTACTGCCGGGTGATGACTTCATTTCTCGTGGTGTTGTTCAATGCCCGCGATGTGTGGATGATTTTTTGTCGTACAGGATTTTTCCAGTTCTCATAACTCTAATACTAATATTGCGTAGAATGGAAAAATTGTATGAATTACTTAAATCTCATACCTTGCTCTAGCAAAGATCTTGGAGGATTGGATGGAAGAAATACCGGATGAAGGAAGTCGCTCTTGTTATTGGCGAGAAGGTTTTAACGATGAACACTTCTCAGCATTCCACGAACCAAATCCCTTTATGTTTCTGGATGTTCTTCTCTCTTCATTCAATCCCTTGAACAAATGACTTGGATGCTTATATAATAAAAATCCAATGAGGGGTCGAAAGGTAAATTATCCAAATTAAATGTGGGCAACATGGGCAGCCCACGTACCTATCACCAACACTAAAGTGGTATTGTTCTTTAAGGCTGCGTTTGATACGGGGTAATGTAATCGAGTTTGTAATATAATCAAGTTTGTAACGTAATATAATCAACATTACATTACTATGTTTGGTAATAAATTGTATGTAATCTTTGACAACCATAGACTACGTTTAGTGAAGGGTAATTCATCCTATAATGTAATCAAAGATTGGCGGCCGACGATCGACGACCATAGTTGACGACGACCGGAGGCCGACCGACCGGCCGGCGACCGGCGGCCGACCGACCGGGGAAGCAATAGAACAGTATGGAATTTCACTATCGCGCGTACCTGAGAAACGCGGAGTGAGGAGGCTTATATAGCCGGGGAAGCTGACAGCATCTGCCCCGCCTGCCACCCGCTGTTAAATAGCGAGGATAAGGTAGTGCAGGCCCAGAGATGGCAGGATAAAGTAGCGCATGCTGTATTAAGGAAAAGGGCGCTGTCATCTTAAGGGTTGGCGCCGTTGGATGTCACTGTTGGGACCGGGTGCATGTCGACAAGGATACGAGTTCGTAAAATTCAAAATTTTTACGTGCAGCGGAAGAGTTAGCATAAAATAATTTTCTAAATTATTTTAACCACGTATCTAGCATACAACCTTATGGTTTGTTGACATAATCATAAAATAAAACTTTGCGGAAAAGTAAACTAATTTACTAAGTACCTTTCGTAACTCGAAGTAAGGGACGAGATCCAACCGTAGCGTCCCTTAGAAGCTCCGCCTCTATTCGCGTCCACGCCGAGTTCTCTTCGGGATGACTTCGCAAAGCCACGAGTTTTGTGCCGTCGAGAACTACTAGATTCTCTATAGGCACAACAAAGAAGATCAAGAGAGGAAAGGGAAACTAACCAACAAAGAAACGGAATCGAATTCCGAGAAGAGAGGAGTCGCTATCCGCTTCTTCTTCTTCTTGTTTCGTTTCTCCTTCTTCTTGAAGCTCATGGCAACCACCTTCTATGGGAGGAGTTGCGCCGGCCCTAGGTGAAGGAGGCGCCGGCCCTAGGGTCCAAGGTGGGCGCCGGCCCTAGCTAGGGAGAGGGAAGAAGAGAAGAGAGAATAAGAGAGAGAGGGAGGAAGCTCTATCAATTGATTACTCAATTAATTTGAATTAAGGGCTAGCCTTTGGTTCCTTTATATAGTTGCACCTCCCTTGCCAAGTCTCCCTCTTAACGGAATTTTATAAGAAAATTTATCCTATAAATTCTCTTTATTAATTATTCCGTTTAACCAAGTCTTATTATAACTAATTTATAATAAAACAAATACCTTCTCTTCTTTTTATTATGGAATAAATTTTATAAGAAATTTATAAACTTTCTTATTATGGAAAAATCAATTCATAATTGATTTTATAAAATTAAAATAAACCATTTCATGGATCATTTTAATTTCCATAAAAAGAATAAATTTCTACAAATTTATATAAATTTTCTTATACAAATTTATTTATCCATAATTAATAAAACAAATCGCGCTAGATTTATTTTATTAATTAAACCAATTAAATTGGTTTATTCCCTCTTATTGGCCGGCCAAACCAAGAGGGTAGACACCCTCTTTGGTCGGCCAAAATCAACCCGAACCGATCGCGAATTAAACTCATTTAATTCGCCCAATAAGCCTTCAAAAGACTTAGCCATTTTTAGTTTCCGTTGCGCCTCTGATTAACTTAGATTCGACTTATTTCTCTTGAACGGAAAATCCAATTTTCAACTCGTTTTAAATCCCTCGGATCACTCGTAGTGCGTGTGAATAAATAGGCTTTCGATTTATGTTGGCCGTCTATAATTAACCCATTAATTATAGAACGATCATGAGTGGCACCTAGTAGTACATCATGATCCCCAATTAATCGAAAGATCAACGGTTTGACCTCAGAAGAAATTATTCTGAAACCCTTCAGCAGCTCTAATGAATCGTGTCTCATTCCCTTCACCATCTTATATGCACTTGGTTCAGGACACGGTCTATTTGTGTCAGTCCCCACTAGGCTGACTACGTCACACCTAGCCCAAGTAATGTCTTTCTCGTCCTTTGGATTTCTAATTACTCTCATGTATTTAAGAGACTCGCACTCTTAACATGATATACTCTGGCCAGAGGTTTTTGAGTAACAATCCGACGATAGGCCTGGGTATACATCTCCTCGCAAGGAGTGGTGAATCCTTTGTAGGCTGTTCAAACATCTTCGGGCACTTTGGCTTATACCCAATCATCCTGGGTCCACACCTCCTTGGAGATGCTTGCTTAAGATGTTAAAGTATAAGTCTCCATGACCAAGATGACTTGAACACCGCAAGTCAAAGGAACATCGCACTTAAACTGCAGTAAGAACTTCATTGACATATCTATATAGATAATCATATGAAGTTTTACAGCTAGTCACTCCAATGAACTAGTTCCCTTAACTAGCATCCATGTTTATCTCTGGACATCCCAATGTCACCAGCCAGTGAGAATCAGCTGATTAGAGAATAACCCATGCTAGTCTCAACAGAATTGATAGTGTCCGTTTTTATCAATTCATCGACTAGGGATATTTTCAATACTTCACATTTGCACATTTAGAGATAATCACTAGTTGTGATCCCATCACAAATTCTCTTATGCTGTGAGTTGTATTGCGGACATTCAGTAGATGAGTTTAAGATCCCAATCAAATACATAAACATGTATACTCAAATAGTGAATTATCATTTATTAAAATGAATGTTTACAATCATAAGGCGATTGCCTTAGGACACTTCTCTCATATCACTAACAAACTCCCACTTGGCCTAATGTCAATCGGTACGGTATCCAATACCACAGGCTCTAACATGACCCTCAAACTTGCTTTGAGGCAAGGCCTTAGTTAAAGGATCCGCTATGTTCCTTTCAGTGGGAACTCTCTCAATTTGTATGTCATTCCTACTTATAATCTCTCTGATCAGATGATAGCGGCGAAGCACGTGTTTGGATCGCTGATGAGACCTTGGTTCCTTTGCTTGTGCAATAGCTCCATTGTTGTCGCAGTAAACCGGCACTGCTTCATCAATGGTTGGAACCACGCCAAGTTCGAAGACGAACTTCTTAATCCAGACTGCTTCCTTTGCTGCTTCCGAAGCTGCGATATATTCCGCTTCCGTGGTAGAATCCGCTACGGTGTCTTGTTTGGAACTGTTCCAACTTATTGCGCCTCTATTCAAAGTAAATACGTATCCGGACTGAGATTTGGATTCATCCTTATCTGTCTGGAAACCGGCATCTATATACCCACGTATTACCATATCTCCTTCTCCATATATTAGGAACACATCCTTAGTTCTTCTTAAGTACTTAAGGATTGTCTTGACAGCCGCCCAATGATCCATTCCTGGATCCGACTGGTATCTGCTTGTGATGCTCAAAGCATACGATACATCGGGCCTTGTACATAACATAGCATTCATGATAGATCCTATCGTGGATGCATAGGGAATCTTATTCATGCAAATCCTCTCGTCTTCTGTGCGCGGACACATAGACTTTGAAAGGTTGATCCCATGCCTGATGGGAAGGTAACCTTTCTTGGATTCCGACATGCTAAACCTTTTTAGCACTCGGTCTATATATGTAGACTGCGAAAGACCAAGCAACCGTTTTGATCTATCTCTATAGATTCTAATCCCAAGGATATAGGTTGCTTCTCCCAGGTCTATCATGGAGAAAGTTTTGGACAACCAAATTTTAACTGTCTGTAAAACTGATATATCGTTTCCTATAAGTAAGATGTCATCGACATATAATACTAGGAATACGACTGCACTCCCACTAACCTTCTTGTACACACAAGGTTCGTCTGGATTTTGTGAGAAATCAAACTCTTTGATTATCTCATCAAAACGGATGTTCCAGCTCCTAGATGCTTGCTTCAGTCCATATATGGATCGTCGAAGCTTGCATACTTTGGTTTTATCAACTGATGTGAAACCTTCAGGTTGTATCATGTATACATCCTCAAGTAGGTTTCCATTAAGGAAAGCTGTTTTCACATCCATTTGCCATATCTCATAATCATAATGAGCTGCTATGGCTAGGAGCATCCGAATGGATTTAAGCATAGCTACTGGCGAATAAGTTTCGTCATAATCAATTCCTTGTTTTTGACGATATCCTTTTGCCACTAATCTAGCCTTAAAGGTAACTACATTACCTTCCATGTCGGTTTTCTTCTTGAAAACCCACTTGCACCCTATGGGTTTAATCCCTTCAGGTGGGTTAACCAAGTCCCATACTTGGTTTTCGTACATGGAATCCATTTCCGACTTCATGGCCTCAAGCCATTTGTCCCTTTCTGAACTTTTCAGAACATCTTCATAACTGATAGGTTCATCATCGCTTATGAGTAACACGTCGTTCGATTCACTTACGAGAAATCTGTATCTCTCTGGAATATTGCGTGTCCTATCAGACCTACGAAGAGGTGGTGTTGTTTTAGGTTCAACTGATAGCTCATCACTATGAGTTATCGGTTGTGAGTCTAGACTAGGTGTCTCTATAATGTCTATTGGAGTTTCTTAAACTTCATCAAGTTCAATGTCACTCCCACTGTTTTCTTGTAAAAGAAATTCTCTTTCCAGAAATACAGCATGCCTTGAAACAAACACCTTTTGTTCTACGGGATGATAGAATTGGTATCCCTTCGTTTCCTTAGGGTATCCAATAAATAGACACTTATCAGACTTAGCATCCAATTTGTCTGATACAACCCGCTTCACATAAGCAGGACAACCCCATATCTTAAGGTGAGTTAAGTGAGGTTTCTTACTATTCCATATCTCATACGGAGTAGTAGAGACTACCTTGGTCGGGACTCTATTTAGCAAGTAAACAGCTGTCTTTAGTGCATAGCCCCAAAAGGATTTTGGAAGAGTTGCATGATTCATCATCGACCTAACCATGTCCATCAAGGTTCGGTTGCGCCTCTCAGATACACCATTATGCTGTGGTGTATACGGCGGAGTCCATTGGGACAATATCCCATTGTCCCTAAGATAATCTTGAAACTCTTGACTTAAGTATTCACCACCCCGATCAGATCGAAGTATCTTAATACTTTTGCCAAGCCGTTTCTCTACTTCATTTCTGAATTCTTTGAATTTCTCAAAAGCTTCAGATTTGTGTTTCATCAAGAACACATACCCGAATCGTGAGTGATCATCGATAAAGGTGATGAAGTAGCTATAGCCTCCTTGTGCAAGAGTTGACATTGGTCCGCATACATCAGTATGTATAAGACCAAGCAATTCTCCCACTGGATTACCTTTTCCGGAAAAGGGTAATTTGGTCATCTTGCCTTTTAAGCATGATTCGCATGTATCAAATGAACCGGGTTCAAATAATTCCAAAATTCCATATCGGTGTAATTCGGTCATGCGTTTCTTACTTACATGGCCAAGACGGCAATGCCAAGTGTAGGAGTCTATTCGATTATCTATTCGAGTACGTTTGTTGCTAACTTCGATATTGAAAACGTCACTGGATAAATCTAACGTGTAGATGTCATTGCACAAAGTTCCATTCCCATAAAGAACGTCATTTAAAGTTATGTAACAACAATTGTTACTAAAAGTTAAATGATAACCTTTTTCATTCAAACATGAAATAGATACAATGTTCTTTATTAATGAAGGAACAAAATAACAATTATCCAATTCTAAGACACGTCCAGTGGGGAGCTTTAGCAAATATGTTCCGATGGCAACAGCAGCAATCTTTGCTCCATTCCCAACTCGCAAATTCGCTTCTCCTTTGACGAGTCTTCTTCTATTCCTTAGCCCCTGTATGTCATTACATATATGTGAGCTACACCCAGTATCAAGTACCCAAGTATTTGAGGAAATAGAGTGACATTCAATAACGAAGATACCTGAAGAGGATGGGGCATCAGATGCCTTATTCTTCAAGGACTCAAGATAAATTTTGCAGTTTCTTCGCCAGTGACCCTCCTTGCCACAATGATGACAAGTTCCTTTTGGTTTCTTTTCAGTCTTTTTGGCCTTTTTCTTCTTTCCTTTATTCTGTTCTTTGGCCATTGATAAGCACCATTTTATTGATTATTTTAATTGCTAAAATCCATGTTTGACCCATGTTTTTATTGCTTAATTATGATTTTACCCTAGGTTTTGGAACTTTATCTCATTTTGGACTTAATTGCAAAATTACACAATTTTTGGATTATTTGGCCACTAATTTTTTGATATATTTTTATAGGCATGAAAGGATCCTGGACCTAGGGCATATTGGGTCAAACCTGAGTCGGATGTGAACCGGATCGAATTATCAAGCCTACGATTAATCCGGGCCGTCCGATTCAAGAACGGCTAGATCTGAGCCATCCGGGACGATCTGAGGCAATCCGAGCTAGGGTTAGGGTTGATCAAGCTCTATGATCAAGATCTGAAGGTTTCATTCCAATCAGAGCTCAATCAACCGTTGGATCAAGCAAGGAGGGCTCTAGAGCGTCCATTCACAGATAGAGTTGATCTGGACCATCCATTGTACATCTGGAGGATCCGAGCTACCACAAGGCAGATCCTGACCCCAGATCATCATCATAAAAGTTTGGCTCAAATCAGACCAAGATCTACCGTTGGATCTCCTCCGATCAATCTGGGTCGTCCGTTGATTACTATTTAATCAAAAACATGCAGCAGCTGTCTTCAGAGTTCTTCGCCGCAGTTTTCGTTTTTCTTCAGTTTTCTTCATTTCTTAGCTAATTTCTTCAATCCAAGGGGCGCGACCACCTCAAATCGATGCTAATCCTTGAGTGACAGCAAGGATAGGGATTGGGGTTTAGTTTAGTTAGCAAACTTTCAGTAATTAGCTTTAGATTTCATTTCTGCTATTTCGTTTCTGTAAGTTGTATCAGATGCTTCGTTTCTTGTATGGATTGCTTCTATCTTAATCGGAAGCTCATCCTTGAGTGACAGCAAGGATTTGTGAGCTGAGATGAGGGATTGAAGCTTGGTTAATCTCGTTTATTAGCTGTAATCTCGTTCTGAATTTTGTTCCTGTTTCTGAATTTATTCATCAGTTGTTTTTAGCTTCGGTTTTGGATTTATTCTGCTTAATTAGTGGTTCGAATTGTTTTTCCAGTAGTTAGCCAGCTTATTTAGTTAACACTTTACTTAGTTTCAATTGTTTGCAATTTTCTACTTGCGTATCAGATAGTTATAGCTGCGTATCAAGCTCTGTAATGGTGGGTCAGTTCTCCCTATTGAATTCTTGCATTTTTGTTCCAAGCTCGCTTTAGTTTTCCCTTATGAGTTTATCTTGCAGTTTAGCCTAGCTGATTAGCATTCGTTTTTAGCCTT
>JAGFNQ010001832.1:75972-139827 GCA_024364735.1 Boesenbergia rotunda | reverse complement strand
AGCTGCAAAAGCAGCATGAGCATATGGATGCTTATACCATCATCTTCCATCTTCATGAGTTATTTGAAGAGCAGGCGAGATCCGAAAGGTTCGAAGTCTCCAGACTCCTCTTCACCTCTAGGATGCAGGAAGGCACTTCTGCCTCACAGTTTGTGTTAAAGATGTTGGGGTACATTGAGCGACTGAGCACACTCGGTTTTGCAATGGATCATGAACTAAGTATTGACTTAATTCTGCATTATTTGCCCAAAATTTATTCACAATTTGTGATGAACTATCGGATGAACAAGCTGGAGACTACCATTCCTGAGTTACTCAACCTGCTGAAGACTATAGAGCCTTCTGTAAAGCAAGATCAGAAGACGGTACTGTTAGTTGGTTCCTCGAAGAAAGGTTCTAAGAGGAAGGCCAAAGAACAGAATAAAGGAAAGAAGAAAAAGGCCAAAAAGACTGAAAAGACACCAAAAGGCACTTGCCATCATTGTGGCAAAGAGGGTCACTGGCGAAGAAACTGCAAGGTTTATCTTGAGTCTTTGAAGAAGAAGGCATCTGATGCCCCATCCTCTTCAGGTATCTTCGTTATTGAATGTCACTCTATTTCCTCAGATACCTGGGTACTTGATACTGGATGTAGCTCACATATATGTAATGACATACAGGGGCTAAGGAATAGAAGAAGACTCATCAAGGGAGAAACGAATCTACGAGTTGGAAATGGAGCAAAGATTACTGCTGTTGCCATCAGAACATATTTGCTAAAGCTCCCTACTGGACGTGTCTTAGAATTGGATAATTGTTATTTTGTTCCTTCGTTAATAAAGAACATTGTATCTATTTCATGTTTGAATGAAAAGGGTTATCATTTAACTTTTAGTAACAATTGTTGTTACATAACTTTAAATGGTGTTCTTTATGGGACCGGAACTTTGTGCAATGGTATCTACACGTTAGATTTATCCGGTGACGTTTTCAATATCGAAGTTAGCAACAAACGTGCTCGAATAGATAATCGAATAGACTCCTATAAGTGGCATTGTCGTCTTGGCCATGTAAGTAAGAAACGCATGACCAAATTACACCGATGTGGAATTCTGGAATCATTTGAACCCGGTTCATTTGATACATGCGAATCATGCTTAAAAGGCAAGATGGCCAAATTACCCTTTTCCGGAAAAGGTAATCCAGTGGGAGAATTGCTTGGTCTAATACATACTGATGTATGTGGACCAATGTCAACTCTTGCACAAGGAGGCTATAGCTACTTCATCACCTTTATCGATGATCACTCACGATTCGGGTATGTGTTCTTGATGAAACACAAATCTGAAGCTTTTGAGAAATTCAAAGAGTTCAGAAATGAAGTAGAGAAACAGCTTGGCAAAAGTATTAAGATACTTCGATCCGATCGGGGTGGTGAATACTTGAGTCAAGAGTTTCAAGATTATCTTAGGGACAATGGGATATTGTCTCAATGGACTCCGCCGTATACACCACAGCACAATGGTGTATCTGAGAGGCGTAACCGAACCTTGATGGACATGGTTAGATCCATGATGAATCATGCAACTTTTCCAAAATCCTTTTGGGGCTATGCACTTAAGACAGCTGTTTACTTGCTAAACAGAGTCCCGACCAAGGTAGTCTCTCCTACTCCATAAGAGACGTGGAATAGTAAGAAATCTCACTTAACTCACCTTAAGATATGGGGTTGTCCTGCTTATGTGAAGCGGACTGTATCAGACAAATTGGATGCTAAGTCTGATAAATGTCTATTTATTGGATACCCTAAGGAAACAAAGGGTTACCAATTCTATCATCCCTTGGAACAAAAGGTGTTTGTTTCAAGGCATGCTGTATTTCTGGAAAAAGAATTTCTTTTACAAGAAAACAGTGGGAGTGGCATTGAACTTGATGAAGTTCAAGAAACTCCAATAGACATTACAGAGACACCTAGTCTAGACCCACAACCAATAACTCATAATGATGAGCTATCAGTTGAACCTAAAACAACACCACCTCTTCGTAGGTCTGATAGGACACGCAATATTCCAGAGAGATACGGATTTCTCATAGTGAATCGAAGACGTGTTACTCATAAGCGATGACGAACCTATCAGTTATGAAGATGTTCTGAAAAGTTCAGAAAGGGACAAATGGCTTGAAGCCATGAAGTCGGAAATGGATTCCATGTACGAAAATCAAGTATGGGACTTGGTTAACCCACCTGAAGGGATTAAGCCCATAGGGTGCAAGTGGGTTTTCAAGAAGAAAACCGACATGGAAGGTAATGTTGTTACCTTTAAGGCTAGATTAGTGGCAAAAGGATATCGTCAGAAACAAGGAATTGATTATGACGAAACCTATTCGCCAGTAGCTATGCTTAAATCCATTCGGATGCTCCTGGCCATAGCAGCTCATTATGATTATGAGATATGCAAAATGGATGTGAAAACAGCTTTCCTTAATGGAAACCTGCTTGAGGATGTATACATGATACAACCTGAAGGTTTCACATCGGTTGATAAAACCAAAATATGCAAGCTTCGACGATCCATATATGGACTGAAGCAAGCATCCAGGAGCTGGAACATCCGTTTTGATGAGACAATCAAAGAGTTTGATTTCTCACAAAATCCTGACGAACCTTGTGTGTACAAGAAGGTTAGTGGGAGTGCAGTCGTATTCCTAGTGTTATATGTCGATGACATATTCTTATAGGAAACGATATATCAGTCTTACAGTCGGTTAAAATTTGGTTGTCCAAAACTTTCTCCATAAAAGACCTGGGAGAAGCAACCTATATCCTTGGGATTAGAATCTATAGAGATAGATCAAAACGGTTGCTTGGTCTTTCGCAGTCTACATATATAGATCGAGTGCTAAAAAGGTTTAGCATGTCGGAATCCAAGAAAGGTTACTTTCCCATCAGGCATGGGATCAACCTTTCAAAGTCTATGTGTCCGCGCACAGAAGACGAGAGGATTTGCATGAATAAGATTCCTTATGCATCCGCGATAGGATCTATCATGTATGTCATGTTATGTACTAGGCCCGATGTATCGTATGCTCTGAGTGTCACGAGCAGATACCAGTCTGATCCAGCAATGGATCATTGGGCGGCTATCAAAACAATCCTTAAGTACTTAAGAAGAACTAAGGATGTGTTCCTAATATATGGAGAAGGAGATATGGTAATACGTGGGTATACAGATGCCAGTTTCCAGACAGATAAGGATGACTCTAAATCTCAGTCTGAATACGTATTCACTTTGAATGGAGGCGCAATATGTTGGAAGAGTTCCAAGCAAGACACTGTAGCGGATTCTACCACAGAAGCGGAATATATAGCGGCTTCGGAAGCAGCAATAGAAGCAGTCTGGATCAAGAAGTTTGTCTCGGAACTTGGTGTGGTTCCAACCATTGATCAAGCAATACCGGTTTACTGCGACAACAATGGAGCTATTGCACAAGCAAAGGAACCAAGGTCTCATCAGCGATCCAAACACGTGCTTCGCCGCTATCATCTGATCAGAGAGATTATAAGTAGGAATGACATACAAATTGAGAAAATTCCCACTGAAAGGAATTTAGCGGATCCTTTAACTAAGGCCTTGCCTCAAAGCAAGTTTGAGGGTCATGTTAGAGCCTGTGGTATTGGATACCGTAGCGATTGGCATTAGGCCAAGTGGGAGTTTGTTAGTAATATGAGAGAAGTGTCCTAAGGCAATCGCCTTATGATTGTAATCATTTACTTTAATAAAAGAATATTCACTATTTGAGTATACATGTTCATGTATTTGATTGAGATCTTAAACTCATTTACTGAATGTCCGCAATACAATTCACAGCATGAGAGAATTTGTGATGAATTCACAACTAGTGATTATCTCTACATGTGCAATTGTGAAGTATTGAAATTGTCCCTAGTCGATGAATTGATAAATATGGACACTGTCAATTCTGTTGAGACTAGCATGGTTTATTCTCTAATCAGCTAATTCTCACTGGCTGGTGACATTGGGATGTCCGGAGATAAACATGGATGCTAGTTAAGGGAACTAGTTCATTGGAGTGACTAGCTGTAAAACTTCATATGGTAATCTACATATAGATATGTCAATGAAAGTTCTTACTGCAGCTTAAGTGCGATGTTCCTTTGACTTGCGGTGTTCAAGTCATCTTGGTCACGGAGACTTATACTTTGACATCTTAAGCAAGCGTCTCTAAGGAGGTGTGGACCCAGGATGGTTGGGTATAAGCCGAAGTGCCCGAAGATGTTTGAACATCCTACTAAGGATTCACCACTCCTTGCGAGGAGATGTATTCCCAAGGCCTATCGTCGGATTGTTACTCGAAGCCTCTGGCCAGAGCACAACATGTTCCGAGTATGAATCCTCTAGGAAACATGAGAGTAATTAGAATCCGTTGGAAGAGAAAGACATTACTTGGGCTAGGTGTGACGTAGTCAGCCTAGTGGGGACTGACACACATAGACCGTGTCCTGAACCAAGTGGGTAAAAGATGGTGAAGGGAATGGGGCACAACTCATTATAGCTGCTGAAGGGTTTCAGAATTATTTCTGAGGTCAACCGTTGATCTTTCGATTAATTGGGGATCATGATGTACTACTAGGTTCCACTCATGATCGTTCTATAATTGGTTAATTATAGACGACCAACATAAATCGAAAGCCTATTTAGTCACACGCACTACGAGTAATCCGAGGGATTTAAAACGAGTTGAAAATTAGATTTTCCGATCAAGAGAAATAAGTCGAATGTGAATTTATCAGAGGCGCACCGGAAGCTTAAAATGGCTGTCTTTTGAAGGCTTATTGGACGAATTAAATGAGTTTAATTCGCAAGGAGACGGCTTGGTTTGGCCGGCCAAAGAGGGTCCCCACCCTCTTTGGTTTGACCGGCCACAATGAGGAGGGAAACCAAATTATTTGGTTTAAATTATAAAATAAATCAAACGCGATTTGTTTTATAAAATTATGGATAAAGAAATTTATATAAAGAAATTTATATAAAGAGATTTATTTTCATGGAAAATAAAATAAACCTTGGATTGATTTATTTTATTTTATAAAATCAATTAGGAATTAATTTTTCCATGATAAGAAAAATTTATATAATAAATTTCTTGTGAAAATTTATTCCATAATAAAAGGGGAGATGTGTTTGTTTTTATTATAAACTTAGTTATAATAAAACTTGGCATAACGGAATAATTCATAGGAAAATTTATAAGATAAATTTCTTATGAAAATTTATTCCGTTAGAAGGGAGAATTGGCGATGGAGAGGCTACTATATAAAGGAACCAAGGCAAGGCTTGAATTCCGATCAAGAGATTAAGAAGCAAGCCCTCTCTCTCTCCTTCTCTCCCTCTACCTCCTCTAGGGCCGGCGCCCTCTACCTACTCTAGGGACGGCGCCCTCTCCCTCCTCTAGGGCCGGCGCCCATTCTAGTTGCCGTGAGCCACATCCACCAAGAAGGTGCCGAAGAAGAAGAAGAAGCGGGTTGCAACTCCTTCCTTCCCCGGAATCTTGATTCCGTTACTTGGTGGTTAGTTTCCATCTCTCTCTCTTGATATTCTTGTCGTGCCTTTGGAGAATCTAGTAGTTCATGTCGGCACAAAACTCGTGGCTTTGCGAAGTGATCCCAAAGAGAACTCGGCGTAGACGTGAATAGAGGCGGAGCTTCCAAGGGACGCTACGGTTGGATCTCGTCCCTTTCTACGAGTTACGCGAGATATTAAGTAAATTAGTTTACTTTCTGCAAAATTTTAAATGTATGATCATGTCTCCACAACTTAAGGTTGCATGCTAGATACATGGTTAAAATAATTTAAGAAATTATTTATGCTAAACCTTCCGCTGCACGTAATTAAATTTTAAAATTACGAACCCGTATCCATGTCAACATGCACCCGGTCCCAACACTCAGGGCGTCGGTAACGAAAAGTGTAATTCATTTACTTACTGCACTATTCTTGTATTAAATCTGTAAACCTTTGCGCGAATATAGAATTGCCCGCAGTAAACGGTCAAGGACCGTGGGCCTTGGAGTAGGAGTCGATCGCGACTCCGAACCAAGTAAAAATACTTGTGTTCTTTGTGTGTTTTAATTCCGCTGCATTTTCTCTTTCTTATCCGAAAAGTTTTGCACAATATTCACCCCCCCCCTCTATCGTGTTTCTCTATCCAACAAGTGGTATCAGAGCGGGGTAGCTCAAATTGGTGCAACCACCAATTTTGGAATTTTTCAAATTTTTACAAATTTTTTTTTTAATTCTTTTATGATCGAACTTTTATCGTTAATCGAGGTTGGTGCAACACCACTCAATAATTTCTTTTAAATATCTTCTTCCCGCACTGCTAATCCAAGACCAAGTCTTGGGAAAGTTTTTTTTGTTTTTGTTGCTATTATTTCAGAATCTCTAATGGCCATGCAAGAGGGCTTCAGTACAGCCAGACCACCACTCTTCAGTGGGGAGGACTTCTCCTACTGGAAGAGTCGGATGGAAGTCCACCTGAAAACTCAGGTGGACATGTGGATAATCATCCAATCTGGTTTGGAAATCCCAAGAAATGCTGAAGGAGTGCCACAACCCTACACCGAATGGGATGCCTCACTAAAAAGGAGGATCGAGGCAGATGCTAAAGCAACCCAGACACTTCAATGCGATCTAACCAAAGAAGAGCTGAACCGGGTGGGACCATTCAACAGTGCAAAAGAACTTTGGGATAAGTTAATTGAATTACACGAAGGAACCTCCGACACCCGAATCAGCAAGAGAGACCTACTGCTAAACAAACTCTACACTATCAAAATGAACGATGGCGAGTCAGCAGCCCAGCTACACACCAGAATCCAAGAGTTGATGAATGGTCTACATACAATCGATCATAAGGTAGAAAACCGTGACCTGATCAGGTAAACCCTTAACGCTTTCCCGAGAAATACTTTGTGGGCATCTATGGTAGATGCCTACAAAGTTTCAAGGGATCTCTCTAATATCAAATTAGATGAGTTATTTTCTGAACTTGAATTACATGAGCAGACTAACTGCACCTTGGCCGAGAAAGGCATTGCTTTTGCTGCAGGAAAAACTAGAAAGATGACCAAGAAGAAACCTCAACCTGCACCCGAGTCTGACTCAGACTCAGAAGACAGCGAAGGAGATCGACCCAAGCTGGTTCGACTAGCCCGGGACTACTATAAGGAGCTGAAAAATCAGACCAACAGACGGAAAGCCAGCCGAAGAAAGGAAAAGTCAGCTGAACCTTCAAATGAAAAGACCAAACCAAATGTGACCTGCTACGAATGCAAAAAGAAGGGTCACTACAAGACGGAATGCCCCAATCTGAAGGAGACGAAGAAGACAAGAAGGAAGAAGGTCCTTCAAGCAACATGGGACGAGTCTTCCTCCGAAGAAGAAGAAGAGGCCCCGCAATCGAATTTGCTTGCCCTGACTGCTTTGGAAGAAATCGAGACCGGATCAGAATCAGAGTCGGACGACGGAAAGCTCACATTTTCAGAGGATGACAAAATCACTGTAAGTGGATTTTCTAGAGTTCAATTATCAGAGTTAATTTCTTATCTATCTCGCGATTTGGCGAAAGCCAAAATATGAGTTGAATCCCTCCAACAGGAAGTAAAACACCTGAAAGAGGGAGCTGACTCTAGATCCTTAACTGAGAAGGTTCAAGAAGAAACCTCTACTCAAGTTGAAAAACTTGAGAAAGAGAACTCCTTCTTGAAAACTCAAGTCAAGGACCTTAGAGCAGCTTTGGAACGTTTCATTTCGGGTTCCAAGGATCATGACATGATCCTTGGAAAATAGAAGTCCATTCTAAATCGATCCGGATTAGGGTATCGAACCAAAGCTAGACAAAGGTCATATTATGCTGTACTGAATCAGTCTAAACCCAAAATTCAGGCATGGGTACCCAAACTGTGCCTGAACAACCAAGTTGGACCAAATCAGTATTGGATCCCCAAGGACAAGATTCATATCTTGCCTAATCATTACCGTGGCTTTAGTCCAGGGGGAGCCAACTTAAAAACCATTTTTATAGTTAAATGAATTTCGTTTCTTGTTTTAAATTGCATGATTGCTTGTCTATTTATTTTCTACAATTTACCATGCTTAGACCTAGGACTGGTTAGACTAAGGACTGAACCAATTAACTAAAATTTGAACAACATAGTATTGGGTGGCGGTGAGATGATAGTACGTTAGGAAAGCCTTTTCTAATAAGGTCAAGTATACACTACTTGGTCTCTTTAGACTGGTGAAACTAGCCGAAGACCCAAGCTAGTTAGACCAGAATTTCCCAAAAAGTAACCTTGAAAATAAAATTTCACTAAAAGGCTTTGTCAAGGAAAGGGTTGATGATTCAAAATAAGGCTACGGCCAAAGAAGGTCTTGTGCCTCGCCAAGACCTGGAAGCTAATTTTTGAAATTCAAATTCAGTTTACTCTTTGTCAAATTCGAATCTAACACAAATTTTCAGTTAATCTTAGATTCAAATATTCTTTTTCAAAATAAATTCAAAACTAATTGTTTTCAAAATTAATTTAACTTTTCAAAATTAATCATGGTCTTTCTAAATACTTCTATTAAAACCTGTCTCACAAAAATTCATAAGGTTAACGTGATTGATAATTCTAGAATGGGTGAGACATACTAGGTAGTGAAAATCAATTTAAGTTATCCTTAATTCTAATTGGATCCAAATCAACAAAACTCTTTATGTGTAGGAACATAAAGATTTGGACCAATGGATGTTGGATAGCGGGTGCTCCAGACACATGACTGGGGATAAATTGAAATTCACCAAACTCAAGTTCAAGAACCTAGGCTCAATAGCATTTGGCAACAATGATACACTCAAGGTCATTGGGTCAGGTAACATTGAACTCAAATCTGATTTTGTCATTAAAAAGGTTCTTTTGGTTGAAAACATTAAGTTTAACTTGCTCAGTATAAGTCAATTGTGTGATACTGGCTATGTAGTTACCTTTACCAACTCTAACTGCCTAATTAGAAACTTGCAAAACTCAGAAATCATGCTTAAGGGCACTAGGAAAAATAATGTTTACACTATAAATCTACCCTTAATACCTAAATGCTTCTTAACTCAGTTAGAAGAATCAAACCTCTGGCATAGGAGATTAGGTCACACTAATCTAAGATTAATTTCAAAAATCACCCAACTTGGCCTAATTAAAGGTATACCTAAAATTAAGAACCATGAAAACATAATATGTGAATCATGCAACCAAGGTAAACAAACTAGGTCTAATCAAAAACTAATTCAATCAGATCTAACTCAAACCACACTTGAGCTCCTGCACCTTGACCTATTTGATTCACATGAAGCCAAGTCACTAAGCGGAAACCGGTACTGCTTAGTAATTATAGATGATTACTCTAGGTTTACCTGGGTTAGGTTCCTAAAGACCAAAGATGAAACCCTAAACCTATTTAGTGATTTTTGTAAGTTAATTGAAAATCAAAACGATACCAAAATCAAAAGACTTAGGAGTGATCACGGGAGAGAGTTTAAGAATCAACGGTTCAAGGAATTTTGTAGAATAAACGGGTATATACACGAATTTTCGTGTCCAAGAACTCCCCAGCAAAATGGGATAGTCGAACGGAAAAATATAACCCTACAGGAAGCCACTAGGACTATGCTCAATGAATTCAACCTAGCTAACCAATTTTGGGCAGAAGCAATTAGTACGGCTTGCTATATCCAAAATAGGGTCCTAATTAACAAACGACATAATAAAACTCCTTATGAATTATACTACCATAGACTTCCAAATCTACATTACCTAAGGGTCTTTGGATGTAAAGTCCATATTCTAAACACCAAGGACTATCTAGGTAAATTCCAATCTAAGTCAACCCTAGGGGTCTTCTTAGGATATTCAACAACAAGTAGGGCCTATAGGGTTTACAACAAAAAGACTAACAAAATTGAAGAAACAACAAATCTAATATTTGATGAGGAAATTAATTCAAAATCTGATAATCCAGATCTAAATCCATTAAATAGTAAACATGAAGATAATGAACAAATTGTTGAACCACTAATTGAACCCCTAAATGAACTAACTATTGAACCAACTATTGAGTCAATTGAACCAATAATTGAACCAACCCAAGTAGTTGAACCAAACACTGAACCGAACCAACCAGTCGGACCTGAGGCTGAACCAAGTAATAGAAGAACTAAGAAACCCAGACTAAGTCACCCAACTGATCAAATTGTGGGTGATCCAACCTTAGGAGTCAGAACTAGGTCCTCCTATAGAAATCTTAGTCAGATTGCAATGATTTCAAAAATTGAACCTAAGACTATAGAGGAAGCCTTACCTGATCCTGATTGGATCATAGCGATGCAAGAAGAGTTAGCCCAATTTGAAAGGAACCAAGTCTGAGAACTAGTACCTAAACCTGAGGGCAAATCCATTATTGAGACTAAGTGGATTTTTAGAAACAAGTTAAATGATCAAGGAGAAATAGTTAGAAATAAAGCCCGCTTAGCTGCCAAAGGGTTCAGTCAAGTCGAAGGGTTAGACTATGACGAACCTATGCCCCAGTAGCTAGACTTGAGTCCATTAGGATGTTGTTAGTCTTTGCATCCCATAAAGGATTTAAACTCTACCAAATGGATGTAAAGTCAGCTTTTCTAAATGGATTTATTAAGGAAGAAGTCTATGTAGGACAACCCCTGGTTTTGAGGACTTAGAAAAACCTGACCATGTTTACAAACTCACTAAAGCACTATATGGACTAAAGCAAGCACCTAGGGCCTGGTATGAACGTCTATCAACCTACCTCATTTCTAAGGAATTTAACCAGGGACAAATCGACTCAATCCTATTTATTAAGACCTTAGAAAGAGAAATCTTTATTGCCCAAATCTACGTCGATGATATAATCTTTGGATCCACCAACTCAAATTTCTTAAAAGAATTTGTTAAAATAATGGAAAACGAAGAAATGAGCTTAGTTGGTGAGCTCAACTTCTTTCTAGGGTTACAAATTAAGCAAACTAGGGATGGAAATTATGTCCATCAATCCAAATATGCTAAGGAGTTAATAAAGAAATTCAAAATGGATAACTCCAAAAGCATAAGTACCCCTATGGCCACAAATATAAAAATAGATAGTGACCCTGATGGTAAACCCGTAGACCTTAAATTATATAGAAGTATGATTGGTAGTCTACTTTACCTTATAGCCAGCAGACCTGATATCCTTTTTGCTGTAGGAATGTGTGCTAGATACCTAACTTATGCTAAGGAAACGCACTTAGCAGCCCTAAAAAGAATACTTAGATACATCAAGGGCACCCTAAATATGGGGATTTGGTATCCTAGGACTTCAACTTTTGACCTATCAGGATACTCAGATTCTGACTATGCTGGTTGTAAACTAGATAGAAAGAGTACAAGTGGAAGCTGCCAACTTTTAGGAAATAATCTAGTAAGTTGGTGTAGCAGAAAGCAACACTGTGTAGCTCTATCCACAACTGAAGCTGAGTATGTTGCTTTAGGAGAGTGTGTAGCACAACTCTTATGGATGATGCACACTCTTAAAGACTTCCAGCTTAACTACACCCAAACTCAAGTCTACATTGACAATATAAGCTCAATTAATCTAACTAAGAATCCAATCCAACACTCTAGAACTAAACACATAGAAGTCAAACACCACTTTGTAAGAGATCATGTAGCCAGGGTGAGATAGTCCTTAAGCATGTAGACTCTAAATCTAACTTAGCTGACCTTTTCACCAAACCCCTACCTGAGTCTGAGTTCAGCTCACTAAGAAGGCAGTTAGGGTTATGCTTAGTAGAATAGATTTGCTCTACTTCTGTGTTTTGGTAAAACTATTTTATTACTTATCAGTTCCTACTTAATTTGAAAAATCATTTTTGTGCATTTTTTCGACTTAGTTTTTCTTAAGAAAAATTACCCCCTTCAAAACTAGGGTTTTTTCGTAAAATAGACTTAGCCTAGGCCCTAATCCTAGAACTGCATGCACATATAGATCTTGAAGTCAGCATCTCACAAGCACCTTAGGGTACTTTTGATTGATCACCTAGAATGGGTTGAGATGCTTAGGTCTTTGCCTTGATTCAAGATGCTTAAGTCTGTGCATCTGCAGTAATTGGGGCACTAAATACCAATCAACAGTAATCAGGTTAAGTGTCAAGCTTAGAAAATCTAACTTGAACAAAACACTTAACTTGACTAACTCTAGCGAAAGCTACTGTTTATAACAGTTAATAAGTAGCTAATTGGGTTAGACAGGACCCGAAAGAGAAAATTTCAAATTGATTTGGTCCAGTTTATACCTTGAATTAGTTCAGTACAGTACCTTACTTCTTTTGCTATATTGTTTTTTGATATATGGCAAAGGAGGAGAGATTGGAAAGGAGAGAAGAGAAGGTGTCCAAATTTTTACCTTGATTACTCAATTTCAATGCTATTTTTTGCTATATTTTTTTTGATATATGGCAAAGGGGGAGAGATTGGAAAGGAGAGAAAAGGCTTTTAAATTTTTTTTTCTCCAAAATTAAATCTTTTTCCAAAAACTTTTATCTCCTGTTTTTTAAAAAGTAAAGTTCTTAAGTTCATTTTGAAAATTAATTGTTTCTTGGTTTCAAAAATTATTCTAAGCTCTTATTCTGGAAAATCTTCTGAAATTTTCCTAAGTCATAAATTCAAAAAAAAATTGATTTAAATACCTAAAAAATGTTTTCTAAAAGTACTTATACTTTCAAAATCACTTGCTTTCAAAAATTATTCTAAATCTTTGGGTGGTCGAAAATTTTCTAAATATAAAATTCAAATTTCCCTGAAAATTTTCTAAATATAAAATTCAAATTTCCCTGAAAATTTTCCAACTCAAAATATTTTGAAAATGCTTTTCTAACTTAAAAACTTTTTCCTTGAAAATTTTTCTAAGTGTTGAAAACTTGAAAAACACTTCACGTTAAGACTTAGAAATTTTTTCAGAAACCCCACGGACGTTTGAAAAACTTAGGGTGAGATTTCTTCCAGGGGAGGAAACAAAATTTAAGTTACTTACTTACCTGCTTTTTGTTTAACTTAACTTTTTGAACCGGGTTGTCATAAATCAAAAAGGGGGAGTGTTGGTGCAGGCATCACCTAAGTCAAACCTGGGTTTTGATAATGGCAAAGGGTTCAAGAGTTAAGATGTTATTTTGGTCTAATGTGTTCACTAAGTGTGCAGAAAGAAGTCCTGGCGAAGGGCTGCTAGGCTCCTAGCGAAGGACTACTAGGCATCGAAACCCTAAGACCTGGCGAAGGGCTGCTAGGCACCTGACGAAGGGCTGCTAGGCATCTATGACCTGGCGAAGGCCTGCTAGGCACTTAGCTAAGGGCTTCTAGGCATTGAAGACCTGGCGAAGGGCCGCTAGGCACCTGGTGAAGGGCTGCTGGGCAAAAGTCCAACCGGAGGAGCCGGTTGGCAAAAGGTAAACTCTCTTGAGAGGAGTAGGTGAGGACGCATTCCCCGTCGAGGGAACAGTAGGCGTCGGTTCGACCTAGGGTTCCATTTGGGAGACCCGAAGTCAAAACCAAGACAGCTAAGGCAGTAGAAACTAACTAATATTCTTGCCTTGTTTGTGTTGGTACTAACCTTGAATGCAGGGACCGAAGGAGTGTATTTCTGCTGCTCAGAACGCCCCAAAGGAGAGGGGTAGGCACCTGGGCTAGGCGCCCGGGAGGTCCCGGGCGCCCAAGGTCAAAGCCAAAGATGAGTCGAAGCAAAATCAGCTACGAAGCCAGCGGACCCAATCAAGCTGGGCACCCGAGAGGTCCCGGGCGCCCCAGTCAGCTCCAGAGCCGATTCGAAGGGGATAAGCGCTGACCAAGCTTCGGATAGAGGTTCTCGGATCCGAAGGCACGTGTCAGGCGCCCCCAGGAGCACTATAAAAGGGGCTCGACCCCTAAGGCTTCAATAACACTTTTTCCAACGCCTCCAAGCTTTTCGTTCAAGCGCTCTGCTCCGGCAAACTCCGTTCTTGACATTCCAGCGCCGACGACGACCCTCTGCTCCGAAGTACGATCCACCTCAGGGCGTCGGTAACGAAAAGTGTAATTCATTTACTTACTGCACTATTCTTGTATTAAATCTGTAAACCTTTGCGCGAATATAGAATTGCCCGCAGTAAACGGTCAAGGACCGTGGGCCTTGGAGTAGGAGCCGATCGCGACTCCGAACCAAGTAAAAATACTTGTGTTCTTTGTGTGTTTTAATTCCGCTGCATTTTCTCTTTCTTATCCGAAATGTTTTTCACGATATTCACCCCCCCCCTCTATCGTGTTTCTCGATCCAACAAATGAGTCCCCGGATGAGCTCCGGCTAGCTTGCGTAGCTCCTTGTGGGTGGAGAAACCTCACCACAACTCGCACAAGACTCCGAAGCACAAAGACTACTAATTGGCCTTTAACCAAAGCCAATTTTGTCAACCCTGCCAGCCAAACTGAGCTCCCTTAAATAGAGCTCATGGTTGAACTAGTCGTTACCTGACGACTGGTACCAACACCAGTCGACTGGTCAACCTGAATTCGAACGTTACAGCCCAACGTTCGAATTCCAGCCGACACCAGTCGACTGCACAGAAGATCAGTCGATTGATCTTTCTGTGCCCTACACAAGCTGCAGTCGACTGCCCAAACCCTAAACCTAGGGTTTCCCTTCCCGAGTATAATTCTCTCAGCACTCGAGCCCTCACGACTCAGCTAACTCTTCACCTAGCATCCTCGACCTGTTGCCTTCAAGCCTTCTTTGACTTTGGCTCACGTCTCTCGGATGCATATGAACCCGCGACTCATTCCTCATGCCAACTTTCACATATGCCTCGAAGTGCACTTCCCTCGGCTCATCGTTCCTGCTTTGTCCACGGTCCCTCGGACTTATACAAGCTCACGGCTTGTCTCCTCATGCCATCCTTCACTGGACCCAAAGTATTCCAGCTAAGCCTATGTGTATCCTACAAACCTGCATACTCACATACACTTATCAAATACAAGGGTGAACCTAACTTAAACCCTTTGCCCAAATATCAAAACACATGGTCACTTGGGACCATAGATTGCTCCAACATGATCATCTACCAAATTTAAAAGCTTTGTATCATCTACTAAGTGTGCTTCCCCAACAAGAAATAACTCGGATCGGAAGCTACACAAGTGCCAAGGATTTGTGGGACAAGCTAATAGAGTTTCATGAAGGTACGTCAGAGGCAAAATTAGCAAAGAGAGACCTTCTCTGATCTTAACTAAATAACATCAAGCTTGACAAAGGAGAAAAAGTTGTTGGAACGGAGTAAATCGATAGAGGGGGGTATCGGAAAATTTCCGGACAATAAAGAGAAATACGCAGCGGAAATAGTAAAGCAAAGTCGCTAACACAGTTTGTTTTACTTGGTTCGGAGTCGCGGCCGGCTCCTACTCCAAGGCCCACGATCCTTGACCGTTTACGTTGGGCAATTCTATATTCGTAGAAATGATTACAGTTTCGAGTACAGATATAGAATCGAAAAAGAGAATTACAACACTTAAGAAATGACAACTTTTACCGACAACAGGAGTGGATGGAATTTCGGAGCAGTGGGTCGTTGTTCGTGCTTGAATCGCGAGTGCAGAGCATGTCGGAGCGTAGCACTTGAGCGAAAGTGTTGAAAACGAGATTTCCAAGTTGTCGTGAAGCCTTGGGGGTGAACCCCCTTTTATAGTCGTCTCCTGGGCGCCTATGTTGAAGGGGGTGCCTACACGTGGCCTCTCCTACGAGAACTCTAATCCACAAGCTCGGCCAGCGCTTATCCCCTTCATTGAGGCACCTGAGCTATCTGGGGCGCCTGTGTTAACATAGGCGCCTAGCTTCACTTGGTCCATAGGCTTTCGTGGCAGTTTGCTTCAATGGTCTTGGTTTGCCCTTGCACTGGGGCGCCTGTATCCTTACAGGCACCTAGCCCAGTGAGGCGTCTCCTTCCAATGAGGCGCCTGAGCTGCAGAAACACCGTCCCTTCGTTTCCTGCAACCAGGGTTAGTTCCAAAACACAAGAAGCAAATGTATGATATGTTAGACATTCTTTACAGCCTAAGCTGTCTTAGTTCTGACTTTGGGTCTCCCAAATGGAACCCTAGGTCGAACCGACGCCTAATGTTCCCTCCTACGGGGAACGCATCCTCACCTACTCCTCTCGAGAGAATTTACCTTTTTGTCAATCGGCTCCTCCGGTTGGACTTTTGCCCAACTTAACTCACCAGGTCTTCGGTGCCCAGCTTCACTCATCAGGTCTTAGTGCCCAGCTTCACTCACCAGGTCTTCGGTGCCCAGTCTTGGACCTGGTCATAGTGCCCAGCTTCACTCACCAGGTCTTAGGTGCCCAGTCCTTGACCATGTCTTAGTGCTCAGTCCACGACCAGGGCATATTGCCCAACCTTATGTCAGGACTTAGTTGCCCAGCCCGTGGCCAGGACTTAGTGCCCAATTCAAAGAACCAGGACTTAGTGCCTAGTGTACCTAGGACTTTCCTGCACACTTGAGTAACATCGTTAGAGCACCACAATAACTTAACTTTTGAACCCTTTGCCATCACCAAAACATAGGTTTGACTTTGGTGTTTCCGGCACCAACAATCTCCCCCTTTTTGATTTATGCCAACACGGTTCAAAAAGTTAAGTAAAAAAAACATATTATGCATTCTAACAACAATAAGAAATACTTAAAAGGAGTCTATTTTTCTCCCCCTGAATTACACATTCTCCCCCTAAAATTTTCAATGTCATGTGGGATTTGTAAATTTTCTGAGTGCTTAAAATTTAGCAAAAGGCTTTAAGTTTTTGACTAAGGTTTTTCAACAGCGAGCAAAAAGGTTTTAAGTGTTAGAGCATTCAAGAATTTTTCAACACTTAGATAATTTTTGCATGCCTAATTTTTGTTTCAAAAAGTTTTAATCCTTAAAAAGAATCAACCTTGATAACTTTGGGAAAAACTTTGAAACGAAACTTTTTTCATACTCAGAAAAATTTTGCTTTGGAAAACACTTTGTGTAAAATTTTTCACTTAAAAAACTTTAATTTTTTTCAAACAAAGTTTGTTCACTAAGAAGAATTTGCTTAGCACCATTTGCCAAAAAAAATTTAGAAGAAAATCTAGCTTAGGCAAATTTCGTTTGCTAAGAAAAATTCTTAGGAAAATTTTTAAGAAAAACTGCACTTAGATATTGCAAAGGTTTTGAAAAAAAATTTAGAGAAAAGTTTTAAATTTTGAAAAAATTTAGAAATATTTTTAAGCACTTTGGGAAATACTTAGAAAAATTTTAAAAACCTTTGAAAAGATTTTAGAAGCATTTTTAAGCACTTAGAACTTTTTACTTGACTTTTTGAAAAGGAGATTTAAAATTTTTGAATTTTGAAAAAAATTTCTCCCTCCTTTTCCTTCTCTCCCCCTTTGCCATATATCAAAAAAAATGATAACAATTATAGCAAATAAATTAGTGTTAGTAACAAATTATAATTCTGTATTGAACCAACTCTAATGATTAAAAACACTGGACCAAACCAAATTCAACTAATCTTGTTCGGGTCCTGTCTAACCTTGTTAGCTACTTACTAAATGTCATAAACAGTAGCTTTCGCTAGGGTTAGTCAAGTTAAGTGATCTAATCAAGTTAGATTTTCTAAGCTTGACACTTAACCTGATTGTGTTCAACTTGTATTTATTGCCCCAATTACTGCAGATGCACTGACTTAAAGCATCTTGAATCAAGGCATAGACCTAAGCATCTCAACCCAGTCTAGGTTATCAATCAAAAGTACCCTATGGTGCTTGTGAGATGCTAGCTTCTAGATCTATAGGTGTATGCAGTTCTAGGGTTAGGGCCTAAGCTAAGTCGATTTGCGAAAAAGCCCTAGTTTTGAAGGGGTAGTTTTTGAAAGAAAACTAAGTCGGAAAATTATTTTAACTTTCAAAAACTTGATAAATGAAATGATAAGTTTGCTAATTTTCGAAAAAATTAAGAAAAAATTGGAAAAAATATTAGGAAAACAATATAGATCAATCCTACTCTACTAAGCACAACCCTAACTGCCTTCTTAGTGAGCTAAACTCAGACTCAGGTAGGGGTTTGGTAAAGATATCAGCTAAGCTGGATTTTGAGTCCACATGTTTGAGTACTATTTCACCCCTGGCTACATGATCCCTTACAAAATGATGTTTTACTTCTATATGTTTTGTTCGGGAATGTTGAATTGGGTTTTTAGTCAAGTTGATTGAACTAATGTTATCAATATAGACTTGGGTTTGGGTGTAGTCAAGCTGGAAATCCTTAAGAGTGTGCATCATCCACAAAAGTTGTGCTACACATTCTCTTAGGGCAACATATTCTGCTTTTGTTGTGGACAGTGCTACGCAGTGTTGCTTTCTGCTACACCAGCTGACTAGGCTATGTCCTAATAGTTGGCAACTTCCACTTGTACTTTTAATTTTAGTATCATTTTGGTTTTCAATAATTTTACATAAGTCAATAAATAAGTTCAAGGTTTCATCCTTAGTTTTTAGGAACCTAACCCAGGTAAACCTAGAGTAATCATCGATAATTACTAAGCAGTACCAATTCCCGCTTAGTGACTTGGCTCCATGTGAGTCAAATGATCAAGGTGCAGGAGCTCAAGTGTGGTTTGGGTTAAGTCTGATTGAATTGATTTGTGATTTGACTTAGTTTGTTTGCCTTGGTTACATGAGTTACAGATTGTGTTCTCAAAATTCTTAATTTTTGGCACACCTTTAATTAAACCAAGTTGGGTAATTTTGGAAATTAGTTTAACATGAGTGTGACCTAATCTCCTATGCCAGAGGTTGGATTCTTCTAATTGAGTCAAGAATCATTTTGGTACTAAAGGTAATTTAATAGTATAAACGTTGTTTTTCCTAGTACCCTTAAGCATGACTTCTGAG
This sequence comes from Boesenbergia rotunda, assembly GCA_024364735.1. Lineage (NCBI taxonomy): Eukaryota > Viridiplantae > Streptophyta > Magnoliopsida > Zingiberales > Zingiberaceae > Boesenbergia > Boesenbergia rotunda. Next base: position 120,802 of record JAGFNQ010001832.1, on the reverse strand, counting down.
TCTTGAAGGTTTCTAATCAGGCAGTCAGAGTTGGTAAATGTAACTACGTAGCCAGTATCACATAGTTGACTTATGCTAAGTAAATTGAACTTGAAATTTTCAACCAAGAGTACTTTCTTAATCACAAAATCAGACTTGAGTTCAATGTTACCTGGCCCAATGACTTTGAGTGTAGCATTGTTGCCAAATGCTACTGAGCCTAGGTTCTTGAACTTGATTTTGATGAATTTCAATTTGTCTCCAGTCATGTGTCTGGAGCATCCACTATCCAACATCCATTGGTCCAAATTTTTATGTTCTACATATAAAGTATTTATTGATTTGGATCCAATTAGAGTTAGGGATAGCTTAAAATTGATTTTCACAACCTAGTCTGTCTCACCCAATCTAGTGTTATCAATCACGTTATCCTTATGGGTTTTGTGAGATAGGTTTTCAAAAATAAAGATTTTAATTTTGAAAGACATGGTTAATTTTGAAGACATTGAATTAATTTTGAAAATTTTATAAAGTTTAAGTTTATTTTGAAAAAGAAATCTAAGATTAATTGAAATTTGTGTTAGATTCAAATTTAACAAGTAGTAAAGTGAATTTGATTTTCAGTAATTGGCTTCCAGGTCTTGGCGAGGCACTAGGTTTCTTTGGTCGTAGCCTTATTGGAGCAACAACGCTTTCCTTGACAAAGCCTTTTATTGAAAATTCATCTTCAAGTTGCTTCTTGAAAGATTTTGGTCTAACTAGTTTGGGTCTTGGATCGGTAGCTTCGACTAGTGACGGTCCCGAACTGTGTCACAAATGTGGGACTGTCAGATTTAGAATTTGTAAATGAATGCTGGAAACCCTTTTACAATCAAAAATATGAAAATGTAATATAGGGGCCACAGGTCGTATTTTTCTCGGGGCTAGTTGTCGTGTTTGATTCGAGCTAGGTTTAGGTGTCATTTTTGTTTTTGGGTTTCAAATAAGTGATTGAATTTGGATAGCAATTGTGAATGAAAATAGAATGAAAATAAGGAAAATGAACAAATGAACTAAGCAAGAGATGGCACTTGATACTTCCACCAAGAAAAATCGAGTCAAGCTATAGGCTGTAACCGAAGTTTGGAAAGGACCATTCAAATGCACAGTGAACTCTGAATGAAAGAAATCAATAGTGTTATGGAAATTATCTGAAGCAAATCAAGCCCAAGCAATTGCTATTTATGCCTTTCGGAAATTAAACAAGCTACACATGTTAACTCCAACTAACTACAATTTTTGAAACCACAACTTATTGATTCCAACTCAATCAGATGCCACAAATGACAAGTTAAATTCAGAGTCAATTAGATCCAAAGCATATGGCACACAACTGAGAATTGAAACTGAAATCAGATTTGAGAAGAGAAGTAAAATTCAGAAATGGATTTTGGAATGAAATGGCACGCAAACTAGAATTTGATGCCCAGAACTTTAAGCAAATGCTATTCTAAACCCAACAAACTATCTATCCAATACTAGAGCAGGAATTAACAGCTAAGAAACCCAGAAATTCGAAACAGATTCAGAAACTAAAGGAGAGAAATCAAGACAGAATGAAACTTGGCACGCAACAAGTTGAAATTGGCACGCAAGGATTAAAACTAAAGCAAACTGAAATTTGTCTTAATCTATCACTAAACAAGTTCCTAGTTAACTTAACTTGAAGATAAAAATCCTAAGTGAGCTAAAACAATTCAGAATTACAAACTAAGTTGCTGAAAACTGAAATTGCAGAAAAACAGGGCAGAATTCGACTAAACTGAAAACTATAGCTAAGACAGGAATTAAACTAAGGAAATCTACTCCTCGATTCCTTCCCAAGCTCAGGATCTTCTTGGTTGTCAATCAAGAGCCGGCTTCGAACCCCTAGGCTCAGCAAATCAGTGGAAAAACAGCTTCAACCATTGATTCTGCTCAAACTGCTTCAGCTGGGAGAATTCCAATCCAAATGCTTCGATCTTCGTTTATGGAGCTGCGATGGTGATTTGGGAACAATCGGAGGTCACCTGAGAACCCCTACAAGTGCCTCAGATCATTGGAAATGGATTGTGGCGAAGATCTCAGTTCTCGGACCACAGAGATTGCGAAACCCTCAACAAGCTCTGTCCGGATGAAATTTGAGCTGAAATCTTGGTTGATGCTGCCTTCTAAAGATTCAGATGATGAATTTCGGTTGGAAACGAGGTGGTCACGCCTTCTTGGATCAAGAAATGGCTAAGAACACGAAGAACTAAGGAAGAACGGCGAAGACAGCGAAGACGCGACAAGGTTTTCTGCGCAGAAGATTTCCTTAAGTATTTAGCTTTGAACGGTCCAGATTGATCCACTTCAATCCAACGGCTGATCTTGGTCTGATTTGAGCCAAACTTTGATGATGATGATCTGGGGTCAGGATCTACCTGGTGGTAGGTCGGATCCCCCAGATATGCAACGGATGGTCCAGATCTACTTAGTCTTTGAATGGATGATCTAGAGCCCTCCAAGCTTGATCCAACAGTTGATTTAGCTCTGATTGGAATGAAACCTTCAGATCTTGATCCTAGAGTTTGATCAACCCTAGCCCTAGCTCGGATTGCTTCAGATCATCCCGGATGGCTCAGATCTAGCCGCTTTCGAATCGAAGGGCCCAGATTTAATCGTGATCTTGATAATCTGATCTGGGTCACTTCCGACTCGATTTTGACCCAATATGCTCTAGGTCCAGGAACCTTTTATGCCTACAAAAATAAGTCAAGAATTTAGTGGCCAATTCGCTCAAATATGTGTAATTTTGCAATTAGGTCCAAAATATGAATAAGTTCTAAAACCTAGGCAATTTCACAATTTTAGCAATAAAAACATAGATCAAACAAGGATTTTAGCAACTCAAATGATCAATAAAATGGAATCTATCAACTCCCCCACACTTAGCCTTGAGCGTCTCTCGAAAACAGTAAAGATGTATCCCCTAGATTTACTTAAGCATAATTAGAAGCAATTGAAAAGAAATTACCTAGGGTTGCCAATTCTCATAAATCTAAGCTCTATGGATTACTATCTTGTCCTTAAATCAACAACTTGGCCTTTTCATCTATCATGAGTCATTGAGATGAATCTAAATCACTAGCCTTTCAAAGAAAATATTGGTGGCTCTCTCCTTAAATTCTAAGTTGATGATGGAAGTGGAGCTCACTCAAACACATATGCTTCTTGCACTACCATAGGCTTGCTTATTATCTAATCTCCACCATTAATCATGATTAGGATCAACATCTACAAAAACAAATGAAAACATGGAAAATGATAAGAAGTGGAATAAAAACCAAGGAAATGGAAAAAGTTGATAAAATAGAAGACTTGAGTGCTCAATGATGTTTCCAATGAACTTTGCCCTCTTATCAGTCCCCTAGTGAATTCCAAAGTCTGATGGAGTCCAATTTGAATAATTCTTTTGATTTGGATGAAGAAACCTTCATTTGACTCCATTGTGCCAAGTTTTGTCTATGTGTGCCACATTTCTTGCTCCATCTTCTTTCCTGATTTTTTTTTTCTTTCTCTCTAGTAAAGCTCAAAATGTAGTGATGCAAAGCTTGGATTTGGATGAGAAGCATTCCATTAAATTCATGAGGCCGAAACTCCCTTGTGTGTCCCTTTTTCTCTTTTGTTTTCTTCCTTATTTTCTTTCTTCTTAGCTGAAATTTTCTTCTGTTTTGTCCAACAGTGGTTGCTCTCAACACTTTGTGACACCTTTGTGTGCTTCATTCCTTGATTCACAGCTCCTAGAGAATCCAATTCAGCTCAAGTTGATACACATTTGTGCCGAAACTGCTTTAATGGCATGCAACCTTTTGAAAAAAAATTTTCCTTTGTGTTCAGCTTGTGTTCAGCCCTAATGCATTCTGTTTCTGATCTGGAACTCTTTCTTGTTTTGATCAGCTGTGGGTGAGTTCAACAAACATATCCTAAACAAACCAATTCAGCTTCAACTTGGTACAAAAATTTTCTCACTGCATTTCTGTTTTGTGTCCAATTCGGTTGCATTCTTTTCTTCCTCAGCTGCATTCTCAGCTTGCTTTCTCAACCTTACTGCATTTCTAGCTTGGTTCAGCTTCAATTCAGATTGTAGCATTTCAGCAGCTACAAGTCTCTCGGCAGATTACAATTCAGATTCTTTTTTTTTACTGCTGCAATGCAGTTTCAGCAAAAACTTTTTTTCCTTTTCTCAGCTTTTGAGCAGTCTTCACTCAGCCTCATCTCTAGAATTTAATTCAGATTGTCTTCAGCTGGAGATCAGATTGTTTCAGCTGCTATTCAGATTTTAGCACTTGACAGCTGCAAATTTCGGATTACGTGCTATTAAAAACCTTGGCAAGTTTAGGATTTAGCTCAGCTCTTTCTCAACTCTTTCTCAGCTCTTTCGAATTCTGAACAGTTGATTTCAGGCCTCCAAATTCCAGCACTCGGTAAATTCCAATTTTTCTCTCAACATTTCTGATTTTACAGCCAAGAAAACTTCAATTCAGCTTCACAAACAGCTTTTGTTCAGCCTTAATGCAGACTTCTGATCAGTTAGTTGGATTTCCAGTTCATCAATGCACAGATTTCTGCAATAGCACAGATTTTCTGCTACCATGTTTCAGATTTGATCAATCTTCAGCATAGCTAAATGCAAGGTACAGCTGCAATTCTCTTTGATACAAAGTTTACTGATTTCCAATGCTAGATACAGCTGCAAGTCCAAGCTTTACTGATTTTTTTCTATGGCACATCCTTGCTTTTGCTTGCGTGCCATTTTGCTTTTTCATTGCCGAAATTTTCTTCAAAAGTGCTTCACTCAATTTAGCACTACATCACTGATTTTCAACATCCAAAATTGGATTTAGATGGATACTAAACTGTGTCTATGCCCATTGAATTCAAGTGATACCGAAACAATCTCTCCTTCTTGGAATTTCTTTCTTTTGTATTCAATCTCTTGACCACTTCTTTTACCATTCCATTTTGGGTTTAACAATCATCAACTTGCTGATTTTTTTAGACTCTTTCCATAGGTTCTTTGCAATTGAATTGTACATCCTCTTCCATTTTTTTCTCAGCTCCCCAATTCTTGATCCAATCCATCTCCGGACCCAAGATAACTTCATTTTGGCACAAACTTTTGCTTTCTTTTTGCTTTTGCGTGCCTTTGTTTCTTCTTGCAGAAAAATTTTCATTGTCACACCATGCCACTTGGATCTTCAAAATATGATAAGGAAACAAGATCTCCAATTGCTTCCATCTCATCTTGCAAATTCTTGGCATTCCAACTCACTCAAAATGTGATTGATTCCATCCTTCCATTGCAAAAAAATTTTTCGAAATGAAATTGCTTCCAAATCACTAATCACTCCCCCACACTTAAAACTTTGTCCGTCTCGGGCAAAATAACATCAAGAAAACATCTCAAGCAAACAAATCCATAGAAAAATTGGGGTTAAGATTAGGAACAAGGAAAGACAATTCAAAAAAATATGTATCAAGTATGATCATGGAAAAATGGAAACAATAGGATTAGTCTTCATAAATGTGATCCAATCAACGAAATATGGTTTTAAAAGAACCTAAGCAAGTTCTAGAGTTCAATAACATGTGTGTCACAAATAAGGCTAATCTCACTAGGTAAAAATAATCCATCTCAAATCCTCAATTAAGAGTCTAAAGCCAAAATCGTACTCAAGCATCCAAGATTTCATCCATGAACTCAATTCTAAGTCTTGACAACCAAATTTAATTTATTTTCAAAAGACTCTTACATGACATGAAGAAAATCTAGAGGGATACATTTATTTCTACTCATGTAAGGAAAAGTGCTACAACACAAGACATGGTATTTACAATGAAGAATTTTATTCATGTCATGTATCTTAAGCATTTATTATTAGCTACTTACTTCAAAAAGAGAAAGAATTTCTTCCTAGAACCATGAAAATGTGCTAAGAGAAAAGACATGGTATTTACAATGAAGAATTTTATTGGAACTTTAAAGTATCTACTTGAGAAAACTTCTTGCACACGCAAACTTGAATTTATTCTTATAAAAAGTAAAGAAATGGTATATACAAAGAAAAATGAGTGCAAAATTTAGTGAACTCCCCTTTTAAGTTGGGTATGTGGCATCAATATAGTCCACTCCATCCACCTCTAGCTCCTTGACCTCTTCATGGAATTTCTTGAGCCGGTGGCCATTTACTTTGTACACTTGACTCGTGGCCTCCTCTTGAATCTCTACCACTCCATAGGGAAAAACATTAGTCACAAAAAATGGACCCTCCCATCTTGACCTCAACTTCCCTTTGATCAATTTGAGTCTTGACTTGTATAATAGCACTTTGTCACCAATATGAAATTCTTTGTCCACAATGTGCTTGTCATGAAATTTCTTAGTCTTCTCCTTGTAGATCCTTGAATTCTCAAATGCTTCCAACCGGATTTCCTCAAGTTCTTGAAGTTGCAACTTCCTTTCTTCTCCCACCTTAGTAGCATCAAAATTGCAAGCTTTAACTGCCCAGTACGCCTTATGCTCAACCTCTACAGGTAAGTGGCATGATTTCCCATACACAAGTCTATAAGGTGACATTCCAATGGGTGTCTTGTAAGCGGTGCGATATGCCCATAAAGCATCTTCAAGCCTTCTACTCCAATCCTTTCTATGAGGTCCCACGGTCTTTTCCAAAATTGATTTGACTTCTCTATTCGACACCTCGGCTTGTCCATTTGTTTGGGGGTGATAAGCAGTAGAAACCTTATGTACAACCCCGTACTTATTAAGAAGAGCCTTCATGTGCTTATTGCAAAAATGGGACCCTTGATCACTTATGATTGCTCTTGGAATTCCAAACCATGCAGCTGTAAAAGCTGCTCGTCTCTGAAATCATCATCTATGGCCGTGGGATCTCCATCTCCCTCCAATCTACTCAAGTGGTCTGCTACTAAATTTTCCTTGCCACTCCTGTCTCGTATCTCCAAGTCAAACTCCTGTAGTAGTAGCATCCATCTAATAAGCCTTGGCTTCGCATCTGGCTTCTTCAGGAGGTACTTCAGTGCTGCATGATCAGAAAACACAACAACATGAGAACACAATAAATATGATCTGAATCTATCTAAAGCAAAAACAATGGAAAGAAGCTCCTTTTCAGTCGTGGTGTAATTGGCTTGGGCGGCATCTAGGGTTTTGGAGGCATAGGAAATGACATGTGGTGCTCCATCTACCCTCTGTGCTAAAACAGCTCCCACTGCAAAATTAGAAGCATCACACATTAATTCAAAAGGTAAGGTCCAGTCAGGTGATGTAATAATAGGGGCTGAGGTAAGAGCCTCCCTGAGTCTATGAAAAGCTTCTTTGCATTTTTCATCGAAGTGAAACTCAACATCCTTCTGCAGAAGTCGTGTCAAGGGCCGAGCAATCAAGCTAAAGTCTCTAATAAATCTGCGGTAAAATCCTGCATGTCCAAGAAAAGCTCGAATATCCCGTACACATACGGGGTAAGATAAAGAAGAAATAACACTAATTTTAGCAGGATCTACCTCAATACCTTTCTGAGAGACTATGTGTCCAAGAACTATCCCATGCTCTACCATGAAGTGGCATTTCTCAAAATTAAGAACAAGGTTAGTTTCAAGGCAACGATGTAAAACCCTAGACAAATTATTCAAACATGAATCAAAAGACGTGCCATAAACTGAAAAATCATCCATAAATACCTCCATGCAGTCCTCTAGCAACTCACCAAATATACTCACCATGCATCTCTGAAAGGTACCGGGTGCGTTGCAGAGTCCAAAGGGCATACGTCTATAGGCAAATGTACCAAAAGGACAAGTGAAGGTGGTCTTCTCCTGGTCCTCTGGATCTATACAAATCTGAATATAGCCTGAAAATCCGTCCAAGAAACAGTAGTGTGACTTCCCTGCCAGTCTCTCAAGCATCTGATCAATGAATGGTAGAGGGAAGTGATCTTTCCTTGTGACCTTGTTGAGTTTCCTGTAATCAATGCAGACTCTCCAAGAATTCTTAATTCTGGTGGGCACTAGTTCATTACTTTCATCCGCCACCACGGTCACTCCAGATTTCTTAGGCACCACATGAATAGGGCTAACCCACTGACTGTCAGAAATAGGGTAAATAATACCTGCCTGTAGAAGTCTAGTCACCTCTTTCTTTACAACATCCAATATAAGTGGGTTGAGCCTCCTTTGTGGTTGCCTCACAGGTTTGACATTTTCCTCTAAAAAGATCCTGTGCATGCAGATAGCTGGGCTGATACCTGGTATATCTGATAGTGTCCACCCAATTGCCTTTTTGTAGTGCCTCAGGACTTGCAATAATTTTTCTTCTTGTTCTGACTCCAAATGCTGTGCAATAATAACAGGAAAAGTCTGCTCCTCTCCTAGGTATGCATACTTCAAGTGACCTGGTAATGGCTTCAATTCACTCTGGTCCTCTTCAGTAGAAATAAGTGGTCCCTGGGGCTTAGTGCAATCCCCTACACTTTGAATATCAGTAAAAATAGGTGATCCTTGGGGCTCTGTGCAATCCCCTACACCTAGAAAAATGTCACCAGCTGGAAGTGTGTCTGAAATGTCTTCTGAAAAATCCTCAGTATCAGCAGTCAGTACTCTCTCAGCCTCCTCTGAATACATAACTTCTTCTTCAGAAAAATCATCTAGAAATCCCTCAGCCTCCAACTCAGTCTGCGCCAGCTCCTCTAGAATGTCCATGCTCATGATAGAGTGGTCCTCTCTTGGATGCTTCATAGTATCAAAAAGGTTAAATTGTACAACCGTGTCTCCAATCTCCATAGAAAGTGTCCCGGCATATACATCAATCTTCGTTCTGGCCGTCTTCAGAAAAGGCCTGCCTAAAATAAGTGGAGAACGGTGTGCCAAGTAATCTCCCTCCATATCTAAAATATAGAAATCAGCAGGAAATATCAGCTCCTTTACCTTCACCAAGACATCTTCAATCATACCTGCTGGGTGGGTCTGACTCCTATCTGCTAGCTGTATCACCACGCCAGTGGGCTGTAAAGGGCCTATGCCAAGCATCTGAAAAACTGACTTGGGCATCACATTTATGGAAGCTCCTAAATCTAACATAGCATCGTGGAATATGGTACTCCCTATCTCACAAGAAACAGTGAATACCCCTGGATCTTCACACTTCTGAGGAATAGTGTGGATAAGTGCTGAGATGTTCTTCCCAAAGCTGACCAATTCATTTTCCTTGAGTCTCTTTTTATGAACACAAAGATCCTTCAAAAACTTAGCATATTTGGGAATCTGCTTGATCATGGTCAACAAAGGTATATTGATCTCCACCTTGCTAAATAGCTCCACTAACTCATTGAATTCCTTGGCTTTCTCTTCCTCCATTTGCTTTTTGGCATGTGTTCTCTGCTGTGGAAAGGGTAAAGGAACCCTAAATTCATCAGTTTTGGCCGGAAATGGAGCTGCTGAATTCTGCCCTGCTGTCCCCTGCGTAGCAGCTGCTGTCCCATGTGTCTCGGCACTGTTTTCTTCTCTGATTTCCACCAAATTTGGAGGGTTGCTTGAGGATTGAGTTGGGAACGGGCTAGGGTCAGAATCAGCTGAATTTGAACTCATTTCAGTGTGGTTTTGGGCTGGAATTGGAGAAGCTGTCCGGTTTCCTGAAAATTCTGCTCTTGGACTCTTAGGAGATGTTGTAACCTTCCCACTTCTCAAAGTTATAGCGCTCACATTCCCTTTTGGATTAGGAACAGTTTGGGAAGGAAGTTGACTTGATCCTTGAGCTTGGTTTTGGTTAATTCCACTAGCCAATTGCCCTAATTGTCTCTCAACGTTTTGTTGCCAACCTTGTTGTTGTTGTTGCCAAGATTGTTGTTGTTGCATTATCTGTTGAAACATATCATCAACCCTCTGTTGAGGCATATTTCCTCCACTTGAGCTCCCATAACCTCCTTGGTTAGAATAGCTTCTTGAGTGACCTTGAAAGGAAGAAGAAGAAGGCTGAAATTTTGATTGCTGATTTTGTTGAAAACTTGAATTTTGGGGCTGATAAGAGGGCTGATAGGGCTGTTGATAGGGCTGATCAAATGGCTGATATGCTTGGAAACATTGCTGGGCGTTGTGACCTTGAAAATTCTGATTTTGAGCTGGAAAATTAGGTGGCGAGGGCTGAAAATTCTGCCCTTGAAATCCTTGACCATAGGGCTGAAATTGCTGATTCATGGGCTGTGATGGCTGAAAATTTTGTTGATTTGGAGCTTGGAAAGCTGGGAATGACTGAAATCCTTGCTGCCCTTGATAAGGTTGCTGAAATTGAGGTTCAAATGGCTGAAATTGTTGCTGAAAATGTTGAGAATTAGGCTGAAACGAAGGCTGAAAACTTTGGTGTGTTTGCTGAAAAGTTGGCTGATTGTTTTGAGCTTGTTGGGGCTGCTGGAAATTCGATTGAGGCTGCTGTGAGGACTGACTTTGAGGCTCTTGCTGGCAGAAAGCATTCCCATACCTCAAGTTAGGATGATTCCTCCAACCGGGGTTATAGGTAGAGGAATATGGATTGTTTCTGGCTGGAAATTGTCCTCTCACTAATGCGGCTACTGTCTCGTCCTGTTGGAGATTGGGGCATGAGTCTGAAGTATGCTCTAGACTAGAGAAAATGCCACACACACTTATGACTTGACTCGATGGTGGAGACACTGAAGGAGTTGACCCTTGATTTGCATTGCTAACCTTCAACTCCTTAATAAGTGATGTGATCTCTGCAAATCTCTTGTCATAATGATCAATAGGCACTAACTGAACTTCTCCCACTCCTCTGGTGGTCAAGGCTCTGCCTCCAAATTGTTGGGAATTCTCAACCATATTAGAAATTAACTCCCTAGCTTGCATAGGTGACTTGTTCACTAGGGCCCCTCCAGCTGCAGTATCTATCAGGACTCTATCCATCTGCAGCAGTCCCTCATAAAAATATTGAATCAATAATTGCTCACTGATTTGATGCTGGGGGCAACTTGAACATAACTTGTTAAATATTTCCCAGTAATCATATAGTGTTTCGCCCACCACTTGCTGAATCCTACAGATACTTTTTCTGATTATAGCTGTGCAGGAAGCTGAGAAATACTTCTCCAAAAATGCCTTTTTTATGGCGATCCAACTAGACACATGTCCTGTAGGCAGATAATAGAACCAGTCTTTGGCTGCTCCTGTCAATGTGAAAAGGAAAGCTCTCAGCTTGATATCTTCTTCAGAAATGCCCTGAGGCTTCATAGTAGAGCACACCACATGAAATTCGTGCAAGTGTCTGTTTGGATCCTCCCCAGATAAACCCTGAAACTTTGGCAACAAATTAATAAGTCCGGATCTTAATTCAAAACTTTCCCCCAGCTCTGGATAAGCTATACTGGAGTACTGAAATGCAGCGTCAGGTGCTGCGAGCTCCTTCATGGTTCTTTGGTGGTCTGCCATGTCTCTGCCTGAGTGAGTAAAAATAGTCTGAATGGGAGGAATATCTGTAGTCTCTGAAAGAATAGTCTGCCTCCTCCTAGCTCTGAAAGTCCTCTCAATCTCAGGATCGAAATCTTCTAATTCAGCACCTAAAGACCTGGTCATAAAAACAAACAAATCGCAGTAAAAGTAGATAAACAGATAAACAGATAAAATCAAATCCAAAGATATAGCAATAAGCACAAAAGTAAGTCAAGAATGATATGAAATAAGTGCACAAGCAAAAATCAAACAAGTCAACTAACAGTTCCCCGGCAACGGCGCCAAAAATTTGACGGTCCCGAACTATGTGTCACGAATGTGGGACTGTCAAATTTAGAATTTATAAATGAATGCTGGAAACCCTTTTACAATCAAAAATATGAAAATGTAATATAGGGGCCACAGGTCGTATTTTTCTCAGGGACTAGTTGAAGGTTTGTTTGATTCGAGCTTGTATTTATGTGTCGTTTGTGTTTTTGGGTTTCAAATAAGTAATTGGGTTTTGGGTTGCAAATTGGAATTGAAAACACAATGCAAAGGATCAACCAAAAGGATAGCTTACTATGAAACTTAACAGGTGAGATACCAAGGTGAGAATAACTTATGTGCCAAGAATTTGAACTAGCTGCAGCTATTGTGCCCAATTAACTCAGCTTGAAGGTTAGGCTAACAATGAAAACATTTGCAGAATTCTATGAATAATTTCCAAAACTTGAAGACTGAATAAAAGAAAAAAACAAGTACAAGTTTAATTCAGATTTTCTCAAGAACAGTTGAGATCAAACGCATAAACCATGCTTGAAAAGAAATCCAACTAATTCCAATTGATACTTAAAAGGTGGGCTGATAAATCAGAAACGTTGCCATAATTTGTTACACACCAAGCTGCTGAATTTCAGAACTGCAGGGAGATAATTGCAGGAACGCAAGGATCTTATGCAAAATTCAGCAGCTATCCATTGCAGACATGAAGTGCAGATGCAGGACTGAAATTCACCAGGAAGATGCAAAAACTGAAGTGCCACACAAAGAAGTTGATACGCATGGTGTGCAGGAAATGCAGAAATAAAATTCAAGCTTTTAAGAATTTGTTCTGCAACGCATTGGATGACAAATCCAGCAAGCTACTGAAGTCAGTTGCTGTAGAATCCGAATGCAAAGCTTCACTGATATAACTTCCTAGATAAGAGCTGCTGGAATGCAGAAATGAGATGGAGTTTTGCAGGAATACAGTTGTGCAGAAATTGATCCAAATGCAGAAAATTCAGCAACCGAATTGGATAATTCCAGACTGGCAAAATTCAGAATCTGATGCTGAATTTCAGCAACAATTTGAATTGCAGAACCAAAAAAACAAACAAGCTAGAGTTGATACACTACGAGCTGATGTGCAGAGATAAAAAGATGCAGAATTGGAATTCAGATTATGGCATTGAAGTTGATACAAGAATTGATACGCTACAACCGATTGCCTAAACAAATTAATCAAGTGGAGATCTAATGCAATGGTTGACCAAACAATAACCTCTTCATGTGCTGGAATCGAAAACATAGAAATAAATGGGGAGAATGCAGAAATAAAATGGAAGTGCAGAAATTCAGTTTTGTTGATACGCAGCAATAAATTGGCACGCAAGAAATTTGAACTAAAATTAACTGAAATCAAACACAACTATCCACTAGATAGGTTCCTAAACTACTAAACTTGAAGGATTAAAGCTAGATTAAGCAGAAACAAGTAGGAAACGAGATTAACCAAATCTGAAATTCGAAACAGAAACTAAACTACAGCAGTAATTGAAATTACAACTAAGCAAACGAATTTAACCAAAGAAATCTAAACTCAATCACTCCCTAAGCTCAAGAACTTCTTGGTCGTCAATCAAGAGCCGGCTTCGAACCCCTAGGCACAGCAAATCAGTGGAAATCCATTTCTGAAGTTGATTCGGCTCAATTCTGCGCTTGGCTGGAAGTTTTGATCCGATTCACTCTTTCTCAGTTGAATGAGCTGCGATGATGATTTGGGAAGCTTCTAAGCTCATCTGAGAACCCCTACAAATGGCTCGGAAGCTTGGAAATGGACTGTGGAAGAGAAACCAATGATCGGACTGAGGAACTGCCGAAACCCTCAAGCAATCCCTGTTCCGGCGCAAATGGAGCCGAATTCTTCAAGGAATCGATCCCCAAAGATCCAAAACTTGATCCGAGGTCGAGATTGAGTGGTCGCGCCCCCTTGAATGAAGAAATTAGCTAAGAAACCCAAGAATAGCTGAAAAACTATGTTGCGGCGAAGAAGACGCGACAAGGAAGAAATGTGGCTGCGTTTTGATTAAATAGGAACAAATGGACGGCTCAGATTGATCGGAGGAGATCCAACGGCAGATCTTGGTCTGATTTGAGCCAAACTTTTATGATGATGATCTGGGGTCAGGATCTGCCTTGTGGTAGCTCGGATCCTCCAGATGTGCAACGGATGGTCCAGATCAACTCTATCTGTAAATGGACGCTCTAGAGCCCTCCTTGCTTAATCCAACGGTTGATCTAGCTCTGATTGGGATGAAACCTTCAGATCTTGATCATAGAGCCTGATCAACCCTAACCCTAGCTCGGATTGCTTCAGATCGTCCCGGATGGCTCAGATCTAGCCGCTCTTGAATCGGACGGCCCGGATTAATCGTAGGCTTGATAATTCGATCCGGTTCACATCCGACTCAGGTTTGACCCAATATGCCCTAGGTCCAGGATCCTTTCATGCCTACAAAAATATATCAGAAAATTAGTGGCCAAATAATCCAAAAATTGTGTAATTTTGCAATTAGGTCCAAAATATGAATAAGTTCTAAAACCTAGGCAATTTCACAATTTTAGCAATAAAAACATAGATCAAACAGGGATTTTAGCAACTCAAATGATCAATAAAATGGAATCTATCAGCTAGTTCCACCAGACTAAACAAACCAAGTAGGACATACTTGACCTTATTAGAAGGGCTTCCCTAATGTACTATCATCTCACCTCCACCCAATACTATGTTGTTCAAATTTTAATTAAATCGTTTGTCCTTAAACTATCCAATTCTAAATCCAAGCATAATAAAAAAACAAGCAAACATGACAAAAATGATCTAAGTTACATCATAATTGGAATAAAACTCTGGTTTTTTAAAATTAGCAAGGTTGTGAATTAAGTTTTCTAACATATTAACCTTAGCTAATTTATATGAATCAATCACATTATTTGAGGTAAATATTAGATTTTCAAATATTGAAAATTTACCTTTCTCGATTGTTTGTCCAGTACTCTTGTAATGATCACGAGCCAATCGAACAAGTTTGGGTCGATCTCCTTCACTGTCTTCTGATTCTGAGTCTAAGTCGGACTTGGGTACAGGTTGAAGCTTCTTCTTTGGTGGTTTTCTTCGAGTTTTCCCTGCACTTGAAATTATACCTTCCTCGACCATTACAGTATCAGTTTGATTATGTAATTGTAATTCTGGAAAAATTTCGAAATTGGTTACCATTTTTGTCTCTAGTCAATTCGTCTTCTGACTCTGGCTCGAATTCCCAGTCAGGTATGGATTCTATCTCATCTTCTGATCCGGAGTCAATTTTGAAGTCGAGTGCCAACTTTGTTTCGACTATTTGAGCTTGAGCTGAGTATGCAAAATAACTTACCTGATCTTCTTCTTCATCTGAGATCTGTTGATGAAGGTTAATCAATTTTTCCCAAATTTCTCTAGCACATTTGAATGGACCTACTAGTTCGAGTTGCTCCTTGGTTAGGCCACATTGTAGGATTGCAGTTGCCCTTGCATCGATCTCAATTTGGTTGAGGGTTTGTTCATCTAGTTTGTCCCACTCGATTGATAACTCATCCTCTACGGGAAGAGAGAATCATGTTTGGATGATCATCCATATGTTCATGTGGGTCTTCAGATGGGACTCCATTTGACTTCTCCAAGAATTGAAATTTTCGCCAGAGAAGAGCGGTGGACGGGCGCTGTTCCATTCTTGGTTGGCCATTTAGATTAAACCTCATACACAAAAGAAATAACAAAAATGTATCAAAACATGGTTTTGGATTAGTAGTGCGAGAGAGAGAAAAAAAACTAGCTCAGAAGGTGTTGCACGAATTTTGAGGTAAAATAATAAAAAATAATAAAAATTTATGACAAATTTTTTGAAAATGTTGGCTTTATCAATTCTGATTAATGGTGAAAAAATAAGAATTCAATGTTGAAGAAGAAAAAAAATTGCTCGAATTAAGGTAGCACGAATTTCGAGAAAAAATATTTTTAAAAAAATTATGACAAATTTTTAAAAATTGATCGTTATATCGATTCTGACTTATGGTTACACCAAGTTTGAGCCACCCGCCCTGATACCACTTGTTGGATCGGAGTAAATCGATAGAGGGGGGTGAATATCGATCAGAAAATTTTCGGACAATAAAGAGAAATACGCAACGGAAATAGTAAAGCAAAGTTGCTAACATGGTTTGTTTTACTTGGTTCAGAGTCGCGGTCGGCTCCTACTCCAAGGCCCACGGTCATTGACCGTTTACGTTGGGCAATTCTATATTCGTATAAATGATTACAGTTTCGAGTACAGATATAGAATCGAAAAAGAGAATTACAACACTTAAAAAATGACAGCTTTTATCGACGACTGGAGTGGATGGAATTTCGGAGCAGCGGGTCATCATCGGCGCTTGAATCGCGAGTGCAGAGCATGCCGGAGCGTAGCGCTTGAGCGAAAGTGTTGAAAGCGAGATTTCCAAGTTGTCGTGAAGCCTTGGGGGTGAACCCCCTTTTATAGTCGTCTCCTAGGCGCCTGTGTTGAAGGGGGAGCCTACACGTGGCCTCTCCTACGAGAACTCTAATCCGCAAGCTCGGCCAGCGCTTATCCCCTTCATTGAGGCACCTGAGCTGTCTGGGGCGCCTGTGTTAACACAGGCGCCTAGCTTCACTTGGTCCATAGGCTTTCGTGGCAGTTTGCTTCGATGGTCTTGGTTTGGCCTTGCACTGGGGCGCTTGTATCCTTACAGGCGCCTAGCCCAGTGAGTCGCCTCCTTCAAATGAGGTGCCTGAGCTGCAGAAACACCGTCCCTTCGTTTCCTGCAACCAAGGTTAGTTCTAAAACACAAGAAGCAAATGTATAATATGTTAGACATTCTTTACAGCCTAAGCTGTCTTGGTTCTGACTTTGGGTCTCCCAAATGGAACCCTAGGTCGAACTGACGCCTAATATTCCCTCCTATGGGGAACGCGTCCTCACCTACTCCTCTCGAGAGAATTTACCTTTTTGTCAACCGGCTCCTCCGGTTGGACTTTTGCCCAGCTTCACTCACCAGGTCTTCGGTGCCCAGCTTCACTCACCAGGTCTTAGTGCCCAGCTTCACTCACCAGGTCTTAGGAGCCCAGTCCTGGACCAGGTCTTAGTGCCCAGCTTCACTCACCAGGTCTTAGGTGCCCAGTCCTTGACCAGGTCTTAGTGCCCAGTCCACGACTAGGACTTATTGCCCAACTTTATGTCAGGACTTAGTTGCCCAGCCCGCGGCCAGGACTTAGTGCCCAATTCAAAAAACCAAGACTTAGTGCCTAGTGTACCTAGGACTTTCCTACACACTTGAGTAGCATCGTTAGAGCACCACAATACCTTAACTTTTGAACCCTTTGCCATCATCAAAACATAGGTTTGACTTTGGTGCTTCTGGCACCAACAAAGGTATCTAGCTTACATTCTAGAATTAAGGAAATTTTAAATGGACTAACAAGTGTAGATAAGCAAATCTCCAATCGAGACATCTTGATGAAAGACATCAATGCCTTCCTAAGAACCACAAATTGAAGCTTAATGGTGGACTCATACTATATCCATGGACCTAGATAAAAATCCCTAGATGAATTATTCTAAACCATGGAGCTCAATGAAATTCGGATTGGAGGATTGAATGTAGAAGTCTACCAACCAAGAGGAGTAGCCTTTGTGGCAAACAAGAGAAAAGGTAAAAAGAAGAATGCCTCATCATCCGATTCGAAAGAATCAAATGCATCCATGGATAGTGATGAGGAGGATTACATGGTAAGAAAAATTAGAAAAGTTTTTAAGCATTTTTCAACTAACGAATCTCATAGTAGGAAAATTTTAAGTAGCAAGAGTAGAATAAGAAAAATTATATGCTACAATTGTCAAGAAGAAGGACATATGAGGGATGAATGTCCTCCTTTAAAGAAAATGGAAGGGAAGAAGAAAGAAGAAAAGAAAAAGCAAAAGAAAAGGGGAAGAAGGTCTAAAATTTAAAGGCAACATGAGATGAGTCATCATCATCGGAAGAAGAAGAACACCATGTGTCCCATTTTGCCTTAATGGGAATTGAAGACATTGCCCTCTATATCATCCGAAGTTGAAGAAGAAAAGAACTCAAGTAAAGATGAAGGGAGCTCACGTGAAGGGGGAGGTCAAACTTCAGATTCGGACGTCTCGGTAAGTGAAGTATATAATCTACCCACTACTACTTTAGTTAAAATCATTTCTAGTACTAATGAAAATTTATTTAATGCTAGAAAGAAAATTAAATGTCTGAAAAATGAGATTTGCATACTTAATGAAAAACTTGAATCAATGACACTTAGGGATGGTATGCATGCTTCCTCTTCATCTAGTTTAAATGATTCATGTTTAGAAGAGGAAAATAGAGAATTAAGGGAAAAGGTCGATAACCTTACAAAAACTCTTAGAAAATTTAAAATTGACTCAAAACCCCTAGACATGATCATTGGGAGCCAAAGGGCAAGTTTCAAGAAAATGGGTTTAGGATACAAGGATTCTAGCAATGAAAAGACCTATCCTTATTTACTTGCTGGAGGTTAATCAAAAACCAAGACCATAGATAGGAAATGGATTCCCAAGGAGTACTTGGTTAACCCAATTAGAAAGCATTTCTATTGGGTGCGAAAGTCAATCCTCAAGGGTTAGAGAATTTTGAGATAAGTCAACCATATTTGTTAAAATTTCAAATTTTAGAAAAATGGTTGACTTGAAATCTTAAGGGGGAGCACTTAGCCTAAATACATTCATGATCAAATGGGCTAAGTAGAGATTACCTTTAGTACATCTCATAATAACTTGATTTATGGTTTTACTTATGCATATGAGATGTTAGTGTTGGGGACTTTATCATACGGCTAGAGGGGGTGAATAACTGATCACCCACTTATCGTCTTCTCTTCCTACATGTGTTAGTTGTGCAAGCGGAATAACAATAAACTAAAACTAACAACAAGAAGAGACACACTGATTTACGTGGTTCGGAGATAAAGCTCCTACACCACGATAGTCCATAAGGTGGACGATCCTGATTCATCGGTGGATAACTCCCTGGAAAACCTCCGGCTAGCTTGTGTCGCTCCTTATGGGTGGAGAAACCTGGTCACAATCTTGCAACAACTCCTGAGCACCAAGACTACTAATTGGCGTTTAACCAAAGCAAATTTCGTCAACCCTATCCAACCAAACCAAGCTCCCTTAAATAGAGCTTATGGCAGAACTAGACGTTACCAGTCGACTGGTGCCAACATCAGTCGACTGCTCCAGCCGAATTTGAATGTTACAGCCCAACGTTCGAATTCCAGCCGAAACCAGTCGACTGCACAGAAGATCAGTCAACTGATCTTTCTGTGAGCTCTACTAGTCGACTGCTCCTAGCAGCAGTCGACTGCCTAAACCCTGAACCTAAAGTTTCCCTTCTTGAGTATAATTCACTTAACACTCGGACCCTCACGACTCACTTGACTTTTCTTGTAGTCTCGACCTGTTGCCTTCAAGCTTTCTTCGACTTTAACTCTAGTCCCTCGGATGCATACAAGCCCACGATTTGTCTCCACATGTCATCCTTCGCGTATGCCTTGAAGTGTGCTTCCCTCGGCTCATCGTTCCTGCCTTGCCCACGGTCCCTCTGATCCATCATCCTTCATTGGACCTGAAGCCATCAAGTTGAGTCTATGTGTATCCTACACAACCTGCACGCTCAAATATACATATCAAATACAAAGGTGATCCTAACTTAAACTCTTTGCCCAAATATCAAAACACATGGTCCCACGGAGCATAGATTGCCTCAACAATTAGGATGATACTTATAATTCACATGTGCTTATGATAATTTGATGGTTATAAAATGTATCATTTTAGTAATAATAGACCAATTATGGGGAAAGCAAATATTTAATTAATGGGTATCTTGTCCATAGATCATAGTTGGATATTTCAAATATTTTGAAAATAATTCTGTATTTTACTTACTGTGGTATAGATTTAAAAATATATGATATCAAAACTAGGATTAAGATTGATACAAAGTTAAAGGATTTTCAAGTTTTTGAGTTTTGGTCAAGATTTAAAAATACTTTGACTTTTCATGCAAACTTATTTTTTCTTATTGAAAAATAGTTCAAGAAATATGTTTGCAAGATTTCATGATTTTTAAAATTTTTCTAGAATTTTTGATGTATTTTTTAATTTCAGTTCAAATGGCTGAAATCTGGAATAGCTTAATGTCAGTCGACTGGTGCAGAGGACCAATCAACTGATATTTCTGTGGGAATTATTTCATTAAGGTCAGTCGATTGATATCTGTCTCAGTTGACTAGTATCCTAATTTTTTGATTTTTGCGTGTTTTCAGAATTTAAAACCTTGTTTTACTTTGATGTCATAAGTTGAAATTGATTGGTACAATATTTTTGATGATGTCAAAGGAAGAGAATGGAAGGGTTTAAGTTAGAACTTAACTTTATTTCTCCATGTTTATGCAAAAAATTGAAAATCATGAGATAAAACATAGGTTAAGGGGATCTTAAATATTTTTCATGCTTCATGTTATACTATGCTTTGTATTTTCAAAATTGCTATTTTTGTGCCTAACTTAAACATATTGCCAGATATCAAAAAGGGAGAGATCGTTGGTGCAATCGACCTAAGTTTGATCGGATAGATCATGGGTTTTGATGTGTATGTTAATATGATTAAGTTAGGATTTCATGTTGGTTTAATGTGTGTTTAAGTCATGCAGGACTTGATGGAACACACAATTGGGAAATCTCATCTTGGTGCTCGGGTCCATGAAGTCGGTGAAGGATGGTGCATCCAAGGGACGCCAGATGAGGAGCAATGGAGTGGAGCGAGGGAAGCAGACTTCAAGGCATACACGAAGGATGACATCAGGATGAGCTGAGGACTTGGATGCATCCGAGGGACGAGAGCCAAAGGAAGAGAGCTTTAAAGGGCGACTCCGGAAAGGATGAGTGTGAGTATGTAACAAGATCAGTCGACTGGTAGAGACACCAGTCGACTAAACTTTCTGAAGTTTCAAACAATAAGATCAGTCGACTGGTCTAGATGGCAGTTAACTGGTCTGTTCAAAAACTAACCATTGGCTGAACACTAGTCGACTGGGCCTGGAAGCAGTCGACTGGTGTCGGGGCTGAGCTGTTTTATTAACAGCTCTGTCATCTATTTAAAGGGAGGCTTTAAGACTTGAGAAGGTTAGCTCTTAAGTAGAAACTTTCTTAATCAAGTGCTCAAGATTCTTAAGCTCAACTCTTCCTCCTAACCCTAACTTCTAATCTTGTAAAGGATAATAGTGTGTTGTGAGAGATTATTCTCTACCGATAAGGAGAAAGTATTAGCCGGAGATTGCCGGGGATTAATCCATCGAAGGATTGAGGGTTCGTCCATCTCAAGGATACGCCGTGGAGTAGGAATAAGCAATCTCCGAACCATGTAAAAGGTTATGTGTTAGCATTGTTTCTACTTGCTTAGTTTGCATTCTCGCTTGCGCACTAACCTTGTAGGAAGAGCAAAGCAAATTGGATGAAAAGTTATTCACCCTCCCCCCCCCCCTCCTCTAGTCGGTCCATCGGTCCCACCAACTCCAAGTATCAGCCTAGAAATATAACATAAGGTAAACAAGGGTGAGTCCAAGTGAACTCAACATGTATAGAGATAATATATGCATAGCATTAGAAAGCTATACAAGTAGTATAGAATGAAGCAGATACAACCTCATAATAATATCATAAACATAGTTGAAATGTTGTATGAAATGTACATATCAAATTCAATCAATCCTGCAGGGTGATAAGATTATAAATCCTAGAAATTGGAACCTTCCATGAGTAAGTTCGTACCACACGAGCAATAATAAACCCCGCCATGGGTAAGCGTGTACTACACGAGCCAATATGAGGGCATAAAATCATATGCAAATAACTTCTATATGTGCATGTCAAATATATGTAACAATCATAGCTTAATCAAATGCAATCATATATCATATGCACATGCAATGTCATGTGTCACCCTTGAAGCCAGTCAAACCACCATCGCATGTCGTATGTAAACGGCTGAGTGGGTAGGACTGTGACAATTATACGCACTCTGTTGCCACTGCTCTGGAGTGGCCGAATGGACAGGATGCTAGCGGAGGACCACCCTCCTACCCCAAGTCATATGAGAGAGCACCGCTCTCATCTCCTCGTATCATCGAAGAGGAGAGATCCACCGAATATACATCGCTCCGATCTACCACTACCCTTGAGTGGGTGAGTATGTTCTGACAGTGACAAACTACCACCCTCCAACAACCACTAACTCCTGAGTGGCCATGTGGGCAGGCCTGATATGGCTGTTGATTCGTTTCAACCATAAGGGAGTCAAGAGTTGACAGTTATGCAATATGTAAGAATGGTGCATGACACTAATTAATGTAACACTCACCCGATCATCATCCATACTATAATATGACACATATAGGTCTGAATCGTGTATCATAATCTACCATCATGCAACTAGGTAAACAGGTAAAAGTGTAACTAGTGGTCATCCTAATGTCAGGTATAATGTGACACACAACGAATCCTAAACACACGTTCACACGTGTGTACTCTACAGAGTAAGAGCATCAAAGTGAGACTGTATAGATATAAACATGATTATTACAAGTCCAAGCAGTAAAGTATCAAGCGGATAATCAAAAGCAGAATAAAGATAATAACCTACTACTATCATAACAACAAGTCATGCATACAATATCATAAATAAGGAATCAAGTCAGAGGTACCCGTCTCAGATGGAGTATATATCAAAGAAAACCCCCGTAGCTAACCGTACATGTCCAATCAATGCTCTGTATCAAGGACATAGTTATTTAACTATTTACACAAATAGTTAGTGGCTAATCAAAATCCCTAACCGAAATCTAACCCAACTCACTCAGCTAAGCTGTTTAGCTCTTGGTACAAGCTAAACATCCAAAAGGTGAAACCCACAATAGAAGTGAGACTCATGACACAGTAATAAATCTCAAGAAGATCAAGCTAACACAACAACCAATCTCAACCCTCCTTGCTACTACATACTAACTTGCAATAGTCCTAATGGCCAATACATCTAAAAACTCATAGTCAAGGAAGAACAATCCAAGAAACAACAACACCCCAACTAATGAAACCAACAACAAGTCACTCAACTCTCCTAAGCTTAACTCATGACCAAGGAAGGAAAAGAAACGACCGACTTCAAATTGAGCTCATCCCACCAAGTTCCAAACTAAATCAGCACAATGTAATGGACAAACTCCCAAAGAAGCTCACGGCATCTCAAGGTCATCCAAATAAAACAAAACAACACATCCCAACAAGGGCAGCTCACGACAAATGCAAAGGCATCTCCAAACCTGACCACTAGACCCAAGAACAGAACACAAAAGAAACATTCCAAAATTTGCAGATCACTGCCTAAACGGAAGGCAAGCTCAAACAGAACCTCAACCTATCCACTATAGATCAGCTATCCAACAGAAAACCTCAATAAAGCTCATGGCAGATTTGGAGAAACAAAATACAATAGGTTCTTACCCGAAACCAAGTTGTTCACGGCAAGCAAGATTAAGAGAGTTAAACCAAAATTTAAACTCCAACCCCATCAAACCACAATAGCTTCATAACCCAACAAAACCTCAAACACAATAGAACTTTAAGAAAGCATAGCCTACTTTCAAGAAACAGAACCAAGCTTGAAGAAGCTTGAGGTATTTACAACTTAGCAGCTCAAAATAGGAGAGCAACATCTCCAATCACAGAGAATCAAAGTCCTAAAACCAAGAATTCAGATCCCAAATCAATATGAAACCCACGGCAGTAAACTCCAAGAACAGATTCGTAGAGACATCAAGATCAATTCAATAATTCGAAATGGTGACTCACGGCAATCATAGCAGACGGGGATAAACAAACACCTCCAAAACTAGATCAATCTAGGGAAACAACATTGTGCCAAAGAATGAACTTAAATGATAAGACTCACCAGATTTGACATGCTCACAAGCTTCCCTCTGTCCCGATCTGATGAAGCCAGCAACTCAAAGAAATCAGTACAGATTTCCCTTTAGCATATCCTCCTCAATCACGAACCCCTCCCCCAAGGTAGAGGACAACTTGGCTGGATTAGATCCGTGCTGGATCATGGTCGGCGAAGATGGACAACCCAGGAACCAAAATGAAATCAACTCGATCAAGAGAAGGAGACCATCGGCGACGCGAATGATGTAGAGAAGGTGGGGAAAGAGGAGAAGACAAGCAACATATGTGGTGGCTTCGGTTGCAACAAGAGCAAAGGAGGTCTGAGAGGAATCGGGGAAGAGGATGATCGTAATCCACTCGAGGAAGGAAGAAAGAAAAGGAGAAAAACTTAAGTAATACATATTTGCAGTTAAACCCCCAAACATTAGATTATCTCACTTAAGCCCTTAAATTTTGAACTTTAATCATCTATCCCCCTTCTAACTTGAAGTTTAAGAAATTTAACCCTCCATAATTTGGTTTATCCCGAACTATACCCCAAATCTTTGAGGTTTACGCAAACCAACCCTCCGAAACCAACTCTACTCCTCAAACCTCATCTCAGAGTCCAGAGAACCTTGAACACATTTTGAGAAAATACTTCAAATCTTCCCAAAATTTTTTCCTGGATCGGGTTTCAAGTTGTCGTATTTAACATTCTCCTCCACTAACAAAAATTTGGTCACCAAATTTCGTTAGTTACACCTGATAGATACTAACAATCAATTATGTAGTACTAATATAGAATGAAACTAACAATATGCACCTCCAATAGAATAGATGAGGGTAGCAAACTCTGATCGTGTCCTTAAGCTCCCAAGTCGTCCTCTCATCAGAATAGTACTGCCATCTGGCACTGGCCAACCAGATAGTCTTGCTCTGCAATTAACGCTCTCTGTGGCCCAAAATTCGCACAGGTACCTCCTCATAGGTCGCGTCAGGCTGGAGCGTGAATCGATACCTCGCTCCGAATGTGAGTAGGATTGACACATATCTACGTGGCATAGATATATGAAGCCACATCATGTACACCGATAAGGATCGGTGGTAACGCCAATCAATCGATAGGCTACCACATCTATCCTCTCAAATATCCCGAAGGGGTCCAATGTAATCGAGGACTAACTTGTCTTTCAGTCCCAACCTTTGAACCCCTTTTTGTGTGTGAAACCTGTAGGCATAGTGGGTCATCCACCGAAAAACTCAATGGTTTTCGTCTCACATATCCATCACGCACACTCCTAATAGATCCTCCAAAGTTTGTATAGTGTACCCTGACTATCCATCGGTCTACGGATGGAAAAATGGTAGCGAGGCAAAGCTATGTACTTATTGATCATAGGAGACTCTTGTTAGAATTCAAAGGTAATCTCTAAAGTTGGTAATCTCTATGTTGTGTATCTCTACTAAGTGATCCAACGAGTCTGTCCTATGGTAAATTTGATTAATCTATCGATGATCATCTAAATCGACTTGTGCATCCTCTATAAACCAACGTACTAGGCTTTATCTCGTAAGGAATTCTTAGGGAGTAAGTCCGCTAGTCTCTAACGCTCTCTATGAATTATGGGTCCACTATGCTACACGGTGTAAATCTAAAGTTCTACATTCACCTATCGACGCACCAATAGTCGAGATACAAAATTCTTAATGTCCTCATCCATGTCATTCCTCTAACAAGAATGTTTCAAATTCTTTTACACTTTAGTATATCTCAGGTGAATCATAAATCTAGATCGATGTGCTCCCCCCACCCCACCCCGTAGTGAGTCCTCCTAGACCGGAGGTGACTCAAGATCGAACAATCTATCACGGAATAAAATATTTCGTGCTCCTCACCAGAACACTCCGTCTGCTGCTCTATGACTACCCTACTTCAGAGTTACTTAAAATAGTAATCTTCAACCCGAGCCTTCCGGATCCGATCGACAAAAGTGTCAAAGAAACCATAGACACCAAAATGTGCTATCCCAATTGGGAATAGATTCTTTCTCAATCTTGGATAAATCAAGATGTCATCTAGGATTGATAATCAATCAATTCAAATGCCCTAAGAACACTAGGCTCAACAAATCTAAGTTGTGGATATATCATCTATAAGTCGACATAGCATCATGTCGACTACTTGGAAAAAGATGATGGAGGTATTCTTCAATACCGATTTTGATATTATGTTGATTATGAAAAATGATTTTGAAGTGCCTAAGGATCAAGAGAGCAAGCTACTTGAAAAGAAAAGATGGAGCAAGAAGCAAAGAGATGACTACCTAGCAAATTCAAAGGTCTTACATCATCTACTAAGTGTGCTTCCTCAACAAGAAGTAACAAGCATTGGGAGCGCTACTCAAGTGCCAAGGATTTGTGGGATAAGCTAGTAGAGCTTCATGAAGGCACTTCAGAGGCAAAATTGGCAAAGAGAGATCTTCTCTGATCTCAACTCAACAACATCAAACTTGATAAAGGGGAGAAGGTATCAAATTTGCATGCTAAAATTCAATAAAATACTTAATGGACTAACAAGTATAGGAGAGCAACTTTCAAACCGAAACATATTGATGAAAGCCATCAATATCTTCCCAAGAACATCAATTAGAGCTCAATGGTGGATTCATATTACATATCCAAGAATCTAGAGAAAACCTCTCTAGAAGAATTTTTCTCAACTATGAAGATCCATGAAACTCGGATTGAAGGAGCAATTGAAGAAGTCTACAAACCAAAAAGTATAGCCCTTATGACAAACAAGGGAAAAGGTAAAAAGAAGAAGGCTCCCTCATCCGACTTAGAAGAATCAAGTGCATCCATAGATAGTGATGCGGAAGGTTACATGGTAAGAAAAATGAGGAAAGCTTTTAAATATTTTTCAACTAACAAGTCTTATGGTAGGAAAAGTTCAAGGAGCAAAAGTAGAACAAGGAAGATCATATGTTATAATTGTCAAGGAGAAGGATATATGAGAGACGAATGTCCTTTTTTGAAGAAAAAGGAAGGAAAGAAGAAAGAAGAAAAGAAGAAAACAAAAGAAAAGGGAAAGAAGGTGTAAAGTTTAAAGGCAACATGGGATGAATCATCTTCATCGGAAGAGGAGGAGCATCATGTGTCCTATTTTGCTTTAATGGGAATTGAAGATATAGCCTCCACATCATCTAGAATTGAAGAAGGGAAGAGCTCAAGTGAAGATGAAGGGAGCTCAAGTGAAGGGAGAGGCTCAACTTCGGATTCAAACATCTCGGTAAGTGAGGTATATAATCTACCCACTACCACTTTAGTTAAAATAATTTCTAGCACAAATGATGACTTATTTAAAGCTAGAAAGAAAATCAAATATTTTAAAAATGAAATTTGTATGCTAAATAAAAAATTGGAATTCATGACAATTAAGGATGATATGCATACTTCTTCTTCTTTTAAATGATTCATGCTCAGAAGAAGAAAATAGGGAGTTAAGGGAAAAGGTAGATAATCTTACTAAAGCCCTTAGAAAATTTGAAATTGCCTCAAAAACCCTAGACATGATCATTGAGAGCCAAAGGACAAGTTTCAAGAAAGAGGGATTAAGCTTTGGAAAATCTAGCAATGAAAAATCTTATCATTGTCTACTTGCTAGAGGACAATCTAAGGCAAAACCCCTAGATAGGAATTGGATCCCTAAGGTGTACTTGGTCAACCCAATTAGAAAGCATTTCTATTGGGTACCAAAGTCAATCCTCAAGAGTTAGAGGATATTTAGGTTTAGTCAACCGTGTTGTTAAAATTTTAAATTTTTGAAAAATGGTTGACTTGAGACCTTGAGGGGGAGCACTTAGTCCAAATAGAAATTCATGATAAAATGGGCTAATTAGGGATTACCTTTAGTACATCTCATAATGAATTGATTTATGTGTTTATTTATGCATATGAGATGTTAAGATGATACTCATAATTCACATATGCTTGTGGCATTTTGGCGATTATGAATTGTATCACTTTAGTAATAATAAACCAACTATGGGGAAATTAAATGTTTAATTAATGGGCATCTTGTCTATAGATCATAGTTGGGCATTTCAAATGATTTAAAAATAATTTTGTGTTTTATTTGTTATGGCATAGATTTGAAAAATACAAGGGTTCAAAACTAGGGCTTAATGTTGATACCAAATTGGAATTTTTCAAAGCTTTTGAGTTTTAGTTAAAAATTCAAAAATATTTTGAGTTTTCATGAAACCATATTTTTTTCCTATTAGAGAACATCAAAAGAAATATGTTTATAAAATTTCATGATTTTTCTAATTTTATTGAATTTTTAATGTATTTCTGAATTTCAGCATAAAAGGTTGAAATTTAAGACTGATAAGTATCAGTCCATGTTCTGAAAATCAGACCGCACCAGGCGGTCAGACCAGTTGAACCAGGAACCGGCTAGATTTCTGGTCTGAGTTGACTCTGAAAATCGGTTTCTCAAAAACCAGGTGCGAACCGTTCTAAACCAGTCGGGAACCGGTGAACCGGACAAACCAGAAAAATCGGGCAAACCGGCTTGATTTATTTTATTTTTCATTTTTTGAATTTTTTTCCTTTTGCAGTTTTGCTTTCTTACTGAAAAATAAAAATTGAAAAATAAAATGTCAAAATCCTAATTTGCTTTCACCTAAAATCTCAAACGAATAAACTTGTTGTTTGTTTGCTTGAACCCAATAGTTTTAAACTAGAATTTTTCTTTAAAACTAACCTTTTTTCAAGAATACCGTGATGAGTTCCTGACAAAAACATATCACATGCTCGACCTAGTTGATCCAATCTTGAAAAAAATAGTTGGACAAGTTGTTAGTTTCATATATTTATATAAATGCATGTTTTATTATATACCGGTTATATCCCGGTTGGACCTCCGGTTAAACCAGTTGAATTTCTGAACCTCTGAACCCTTGCCTCGACCGGTTTGATATCCGGTCCGATTTTCAAAACCTTGGTATCAGTCGACTGGTGCAGAGGACCAGTCGACTGAAAACACTGTGAAAGGGCAATTTCGATGAGACCAGTCGACTGGTAACTGACTCAGTTGACTAGTACCTAAGTTTTCTGATTTTTGTTTATTTTTAGAATTTCAAATTTTCTCTTTATTTGATACCAAAGGTTAACATTGTTTGGTATAATCTTTTTGATTGTGTCAAAGGGGGAGAATTGAAGGGTTTAAGTTAGAATTTAACTTTATATTCTCCATGTTTATGCAAAAATTGAAAATCATGTGATAGGGCATAGGTTATGGGGGAGGATGCATTTTTATGTTTCTTAGTATGTTATGCTTCTAATTTTCAATTGCTATCTTTGTGTCTAACTTAAACATATTGTCACACATCAAAAAGGGAGAGATTGTTGGTACAATCGACCCAAGTTTGATCGGGTAGATCATGGATTTTTATGTGTATGTTAATATGATTAAGTTAGGTTGTCATGTTGGTTTGATGTGTGTGTTTGAGTCTTGTAGGACTTGGTGAATCACACATGAGGAATAACGTAATGAAGCATCCGAGGGACGAGAGCCGAAGGAAGAGAACTTCAAAGGGCGAGCCGAGGAAGTAGACTTCAAAGGCATACGCGAAGGATGGCAAGGAGACAAGCCGCGGGCTTGTGTGCGCATCTGAGGGACGAGAGTCGAAGGAAGAAAACTTCAAGGGGCAAGCGGAGGAAGTGGACTTCAAGGCATACGCGAAGGATGTATTGGAGCAATCTATGGTCCGGAGTGACCATGTGTTTTGATGTTTGGGAAAAGGGTTTAAGTTAGGTTCATCCTTGTATTTGATATGTGTATGTGAGTGTGCAGGTTTGCAGAATACACATAGGCTTAGCTGGATGACTTCGGGTCCAGTGAAGGATGGCATGAGGAGACAAGCTGCGAGCTTGTATGTATCCGAGGGACCGTGGATAAAGCAGGAATGATGAGCCGAGGGAAGCGCACTTCGAGGCATACATGAAGGATGGCATGAGGACGAACCGCGGGTTCGTATGCATCTGAGGGACGAGAGCTAAAGTCGAAGAAGGCTTGAAGGCAACAGGTCGAGGCTGCTAGGTGAAGAGTCAACTTAGTCGTGAGGGTCTGAGTACTGAGAGAATTATACTCAGGAAGGGAAACCCTAAGTTTAGAGTTTGGTCAGTCGACTACGGCTTATAGCAGTCGACTGGTGTAGGGCACAGAAAGATCAGTCGACTGATCTTCTGTGCAGTCGACTGGTGTCGGCTAGAATTCGAATGGTGGGTTGTATCGTTCAGATTCGGTTGGAACCAACCGACTGGTATTGACACCAGTCGACTGGTAACGGCTAGTTCAGTCATGAGCTCAATTTAAGGGAGCTCGGTTTGACTGGCTAGAGTTGACGAAATTGGCTTTGGTTAAAGGCCAATTAGTAGTCTTTGTGCTCAGGAGTCTTGTGTGAGTTATGGTGAGATTTCTCCACCCACAAGGAGCTACGCGAGCTAGCAGGAGGTTTTCCGAGGACTCATTCATCGATGGATCGGGATTGTCCACCTTACAGACTACCGTGGAGTAGGAGTATCATCTCCGAACCACGTAAATGTTTGGTGTTAGCATTGTTTTAATTTGTAGTTGATATTTCCGCTTACGCACACTAACACTTGTAGGAAGAAATCGACGCATTGGGGGCAACGAGCTATTTACTCCCCCCCCCTAGCCGGCGCACCGATCCCTAACAAGTGGTATCAGAGCCGGGGTCGCTCGTCTACGAACTAACCGCCAGGAGAGCAAAGAGCTAGAGGAAATGGCGGTCAAAGAAAGATTATGAGACGATATCAACGTTCCACCTCCCTACGACCGTGAGAGTTTCTATTATTGAAGGATGCGGACAAAGGTTTGGTTCAACAAGGATTGGGATTTAATGATCGCCATTGAAAAACCATTTGAAGTCCCGAAAGATAAGCATGGAAAATAGTTCCGACCACGCTATTGGACTAAGGAGCAACAAACACAATCAAAGGCAAATGAGAAGGTAATCTTAATATTACTTAATATTTTGCCTAATGATATAATTAGTGGTGTAGGTAAATACAAAAATACTCATGAGCTATGGAGCAAGATGATATCTCTTCATCAAAACCCTACACAAGCACAAGAAGTAGAAAAGCCCAAGGAAATGGGCTTGATGGTTCAAGAAGAAGAGAAAGACCAATCGGATAAGTAGAGGAGCTCAACATCCTAGGAGGAGAAGAAAGAGGATGAAAACCATCCACCTCCTCAAGTGAATTGGGAATTGAGGGTGAGCCATCCATGTCCTCAAGTGAGGAAGAAATAAAAGTATCCACTTCAAGGATTGAGGGGGAGGAGAGACCATCCTCAATACCGGAGCAAAAAGAAGCTTCCACCTTCACCAAAGCAAAGTCAAAAAGTCACATTATTTGCTTTGGGTGCAATGAGAAGGGACACTACAAGGACAAGTGTTCATTGGGTAAGAAAAAGGAAATAAACCCTAAACCCAAGTCAATTTCTTTAAAAATCTAACATGGGTTGTAGGGAAAACAAGGAGAAGAAGCATATAAGGTGTTTCACGTGTGGTGAGCTAGGACACTACCACACCAAATGCTCAAAGAAAGGAAAATTCAAGAAATTAGAGCATTTGAGGAAGTGGGAGAAGAAGGAGAAGAAGAGGAGCTCATATCAAGGGGGAGATACAAGGGTAAGGGAGGTAATCCCTAACTTTAATTTGAAATGTAATTCAAATTTAAACTCTTCCATGAAAATTAGAAATAATTATTTGCCCATGCATAATTTTAATTTTAGATATCATAATAAAATTAGGGTTAATGTTGCATATCAAAACCCTAGACAATTCATGCATCATGATAAACCTAGAACCATTAGACCTAAGGACCAAAGCAGTAATCTAAAGAAAAGGAGACATATGCCTAGACAAATGGGTAGGTCTAGGAATGTCCATGGGAGACATGTTGATTCTAGGTTTAAGAACCTAGAAAGGAAAAATCAAGCTTTGAGGACAAAGCTTGAGAAATTAGAGAAAACCCTAGATAGATTCACTATTGGATCTAAGGGTTTAGGTATGGTGTTGGGTGGTCAAAAACTCAACAATGATAGATTGAGTCTAGGATACCGATCTAAGTTCTCCAATGCTATGGAGAAATCATATGCAAGAGTGTCATATGACTATAGT
Source organism: Boesenbergia rotunda (assembly GCA_024364735.1). Classification (NCBI taxonomy): domain Eukaryota; kingdom Viridiplantae; phylum Streptophyta; class Magnoliopsida; order Zingiberales; family Zingiberaceae; genus Boesenbergia; species Boesenbergia rotunda. The sequence continues at coordinate 88,734 of JAGFNQ010001832.1, read as the reverse complement.
AATAGGAAGTCCAAGAATGGCAAGGGAATATTATTTAAGGGCAAAAAGATCTTGACCAAGGATAAGATGTCCAAGGTTAAAGGGAAGAAAATCTTAACTAAGGATAAGGTGTCCAAAGTTAAGAAAATTAGGTTTGTAGGTCAAAAGTCACCAGAGGTACACCGATGTGGCATTGTGTTTATAAATGAGTCACTTAGGGAGGTGACTAAGGGTAAGAGTTCAAGGGGGAGCTCTAGGAGCCAAGTTGGGACTCATGGTCAATGGATCTCGGGAGGATTTCTCCCAGAAGTCTAAATGGATCATAAAGTGTGCCAAAAGATTTGCAGACGGATTTGAGTCTCAATCCTAGGGATTTGGCACATTAGAATTCAGTGTCATGCATGAAAATATGACATTGGGGTCATATTGCATGAAAATTAGTTTTTGATGTATAGATGTTATATAAACCAATGTTAGGGATGCATTGAGGTTTGGTATGGACAGATATATTAAGAGGAGGCCAAAACTAGGACTTTAGGTCAAGGTTCAATTGAATCATTTAAATAGTTTTGGGTTTTGTGTCAATTTTGGGATTGGTGATAGATATATTTTTAAATATATTTTTTCCAAGTAGACATGGGGCACCACAAATTTCTCCACAAAATTGGAATTTTTTAGAAAATTGTGGAATTATGAGCTCATTTTTGAAATTGAGTTTAGAATGCTGAAAAGGCTGAAATCAGGGTACCAATCGACTGGTAACTATCCCAGTCGATTAGTAACAGTGTTATCTAAAGAAAGACTAGCTACTGTATTATTTTTTCGACTGATGAAGGAAGTAGTCGATTGATAATTCTGTGAGTTGGGTTTTTTGACTAGGTCAGTCAATTGAGACACTGGTAACTGTCTCAGTCGACTGACACAGGCTGAAACTATCTTCAGCTAGGTCAAAAAGTGTCCTAATGATATTAAACTTGTGTATAATCTTGTGGGGGGGGTTAATACACAATGTTTATAGTCATTAGAAGTTAAAGGATCGAATAATTAGAATATTATTGGACCCTTTTGATGTGTAGCAAAGGGGAGAAGTGTTAGGTTTAAGTGGGAAACCAAACATGCCTTTGCAAGAAATTCTAGGTCAAGGGAGAGCTTAGGTGAAGGGGGAGTATTGTTGCTCATTTATTGGCAAAGGAGAACCTTGGAAAGGTTCTTAAAAAGTCTTTGCAAGTCCAATATAGGGGGAGCTTTGGAGAGGTTCTTAAAAAGCCCATTTGGTAGAAAATTCTAACTCATTGGGGAGTTTAGGTGTGGGGATGTCTTGTGATAGGATCCATGCATGTTTGCATTGCATGATTGCATATGCATTAGCGGTATAAGACCAAGGTGAATTCTTGGCAACGTAAGTCCAAATATTGATTAGCATTTGTATTTGCTATTTGTTTTTCCTAACTTAAACGTATTGTCAAACATCAAAAAGGGAGAAATTGTTGGAGCAATCTATGGTCCGGAGTAACTATGTGTTTTGATGTTTGGGCAATGGGTTTAAGTTAGGTTCACCCTTGTATTTGATATGTGAATGAGAGTGTGCAGGTTTACAGGATACACGTAGGCTTAGCTGGATGACTTCGGGTCCGGTGAAGGATGGCATGAGGAGACAAGCTGCGGGCTTGTATGCATCCGAGGGACCGTGGACAAAGCAGGAACAATGAGCCGAGGGAAGCGCACTTTGTGGCATACACGAAGGATGACATGAGGATGAGCTGCGAGTTCGTATGCATCCGAGGGACGAAAGCAAAAGTAGAAAAAGGCTTGAAGGCAATAGGTCGAGGCTGCTAGGTGAAGAGTTAGCTGAGTCGTGAGGGTCCGAGTGCTAAGAGAATTGTACTCGGGAAGGTAAACCCTAGGTTTACGGTTTGGTCAGTCGACTGCGGCTTGTAGCAGTCGACTGGTGTAGGGCATAGAACGATCAGTCGACTGATCTTCTGTGTAGTCGACTAGTGTCGGCTGGAATTCGAACGTTGGGTTGTAACGTTCGAATTTAGTTGGAACCAATCAATTGGTGTCGACACCAGTCGATTAGTAACAGCTAGTTCAGCCACGAGCTCTATTTAAGAGAGCTCGGTTTGGCTGGCTAGGGTTGACGAAATTGGTTTTGGTTAAAGGCCAATTAGTAGTCTTTGTGCTCAGGAGTCTTATGCGAGTTGTGGTGAGGTTTCTCCACCCACAAGAAGCTACGGGAGCTAGCCGAAGGTCTTCCGGGAACTCATCCACTGACGGATCAGGATCGTCCATCTTACGGACTGCCGAGGAGTAGGAGTATCATCTCCGAACCACGTAAAGGTTTGGTGTTAGTATTGTTTTAATTTGTAGTTGATATTTTCGCTTGCGCACGCTAACATTTGTAGGAAGAAATCGACTCATTGGGGGCAACGGGCTATTCACCCCCGCCCTTCTAGCCGGCGCACCGATCCCTAACATGATGGACTCTGGAGAGGTTGAAAATGAGCTTGTAAGCTGGGCAGTCCACGGAAAGCAGACAACTGACACTGCTGAGAGTGAATTGAATCAGTCGACTGGCAATGGAACTAGTCGACTGATCTTTCTGTAAGGTCGAACAACATGTAGCAGTCGACTGGTCTAGGGACCAGTCGACTAGTCTGTTCGAAATCTAGCTGTTAGACTAGTCATTGGTTAGACACCAATCGACTAGCCCTGGGGGAAGTCGACTGATGTCGGGGCTGAGCTGTTTTGTTAACAGCTCTCTCCTCTATTTAAAGAGGAGCTTGAGACTTGAGAAGGGTTAGCTGTGTTGTGTGTAAAACCCTATTGCTCAAGTGCTAAAGCTCTCAAGCCTACTCTCTTCCTCAAACCCAGTTTCATTCTTGTAAAGGGAAGAGAGACTTTGTGAGAGGTTGCTATCCACCAAGAAGGAGAAAGCTCTAGCCGGAGATTGTCGGGGTTGGATCTGTTGATCCTTGGATGGCTATAGAGGGGGGGTGAATGTAGCCAGACACACAAATCACTCGCCTCTTTGAATTCTTCTGCGTGATCAGATTAGCAGTGGAAATATACACAGCAGAAAGAACACAGACAGGAAAGAAAACAAACCGACACAAACACGCGGATGTACAAGGTTCGGGTATAACTTGCCCCTACTCCTTGGCGTGCCTATAAGGTGGGTGATCCCTTGATCGTCGGCAGATCAAGCCCCAGGTGACCCCGGATATAACAGCGCCTCCTTCTCGGTGGAGAAACCTCTCCACAATTGCCTCAAGATGATATGAGATTAAGTGCGCTCGACAATGAGAAGGATCGCTCACAAAGATGTAACAAGAACGCTCAAGCACAAAGCAACAGAGAGCACAAAACACAGCCCAGCCAAACTCCTCAAGTTTTCTGTCTATTCTTCCTTGTCGCTCCTCTGCTTCCAGCTTTGTCTTAAGCCTCTGCTCCCATCACCAGGCTCTCCATCAGCATCCACTGAAGCCACAGCCTGACCCCCTGACTCCCTGAGCACTCAGTCCACTGAAGACCTCTCCAGCTGAGCCTCCGTCAGTTGCCAACCGCGCGCCAGAAGCCATTGAGACCTGAAACGAGTAAACAGACAAACCTGCTCGATGGAAAGCCCCCATTTGACTCTCCTCTATTGTTTGAATCATCCCTGTAAAGTCTGCATACTCCAACAAAAGCTTAGCGAATGCATATCAAACAATATCACACAATATCAGCAGGTAGCAGAGAAAACGCAGACGTGATCAGAAGTTTGACAACGATTTCAAATTAAAGTTACAGCTACTGATTGGTCACCAGACCGATCAGAGAGGACCCTGATTGGTCACCAAACCAATCAGGTATAGTCCTGACCGATCAGTCTCCAGCCTGATCGGTCCACAGTGAGAAAATGGAAATCGCGGACTCCTTGTGATCGATCACCCTGACTGATCACAGATCGTGGATCGGTCACCGGACCGATCCACAGTAGTGCTGGAATTCCCAGCCTTCGCAGGCCAACTCTCACTGATCGGTCACCCGACCGATCAGGTTGTGGCCTGATCGGTCTGGGGACCGATCAGGGCACTCCCTGACCGATCAGGCTCCAGCATGATCGGTCATAATGAGGAACTCGCGATGTTTGATCGGTTAGCCTGACCGATAATGATTCTTCACAGAAGGGCTCTGAGATCCCTCTGATCGTTCACCAGAACGATCAGGAGGTCTTCCTGATCGGTCACCAGACCGATCAGGAGCCAAACAGAAGCCAACCAAGGGTTCTCTGTTCTCTCCCTGATCGGTCACCAGACCGATCAGCCTTCTCTGGATCGGTCACCAAACCAATCCACGATAGGGAGTTCGTGCCAACTCCTTGATCGATCACCAGACCGATCCAGCCAAGGCCAACTCCACCATAAGTCAAGAGAACAGGCTTCCTAGCCTTCTCTGACTTGTGCTCAGTCCCCCGGACCAAGACTCCGTGCCCAACTTCACTCACCGGGACTTTACCTAGTCCCACTAGGTGTGCCTAGTCCCACTAGGTCTTTTCTCATGCCAGCGTATGATCTCTCAGATCCACCTGGACTTCACCTAGTCCCACTAGGTGTGCCTAGTCCCACTAGGTCTTTTCCCATGCCAGCGTGCGATCTCCCAGATCCACCTGGAGGTGGACTTCACCTAGTCCCACTAGGTGTGCCTAGTCCCACTAGGTCTTTTCCCATGTCAGCGTGCGATCTCCCAGATCCACCTGGACTTCATCCGAATTCATTCAACCAAACTTAAATCGTTGTCAACACCAAAACAACAATCGGGCTAGACTGCATCAAGAATCTCCCCCTTTTTGTTATTTGACAATCCCGATTTAAGTTTAGGTATTAGATCAATTGAAGTCCATTCAATTATCGTAAGGAAATCAAGATCTTCCCCCTACACTATCACAACCCTAAACTTAATCAACTATTCTCTCCCCCTTTGTCAAACATCGAAAAAGGGTATGGTTATTAAGTTTAAACACACCTCCCCCTTAAGCGAGGGTCTCTCCCCAAACCCAAAATAGTCAAATGTTAATCTTGAATTTCACATGAAAACATATACCGATTAATATCATGGTCAAACATGTATATGCTTCTTATGACAAGTAGTAATGCAGCTTCATCAGACTGATGATTGATATAGAAAAACTTATGATTTATCTATGAACGATCAATTTTCAGAAAAATTTCTATAATTTTGATTCGTTTAAGATCAGACTGCATTAACAATTGAAATTTCATAATAGGGGTGTAGACTTCATCGATAGTTGACATTTCAGAAAAATTTCTGAACCATGGTTTGGGTTTCTTGACTGAAATATATTCCTCATCAAGGAGCATGAGATCAAGAGACATGATTCAAACAACCCGTTCATGTGAATTTAAAAAAAATTCAACACGGGTTTGTATCGAATCAGTATTAAATTTGCTCCAAGTATGATTAGGATGTTCCAATTGCACTTGATTTGTATCAGATTTGTTTGTAGTATGATCATTAAACTGATACAATTCGACGAGAGGAGATCGGACTGAGGAGTTTTGACCCAATCAGGGAACTTGCTGATCAGAATTGATCTGATCGGTCACCAGACCGATCAGAGGGATCCCTGATCGGTCGGTGGACCGATCAGGTTCGACACAGAAAGTTTTCTGAAATTGATCAGTTTCAGAAATAGGTTTATTTTAACTCTTAACCATTCTCAAACCCTAATTCAATTAGTTTTAACTTATTTGATCTTAAGAAGGGTTTCCCTTAACCAAACTAAACAACATGATTTATGTCCCTTAACTAAGTTTTATTCCCATCAGGATTCAAGACTTTAAAAAAACAAACACAGATTTGCATCAAAGCATGATCAGTGGGAAAGCAAACAAGTCATGGAGTTAACATCATAAGCTTGAGTACTAAATTTTGAAATATCATAAACTATGTTAACATGTTGTTCTTAACCAAAATTGGCATACAAGAAGATTTTGGCTTGCTTGAATCAAATTAGCATCAATATATGATTAAGTTCCAAACAATGCTTGTATCAATTTTGTATCAAATTATGAGCAAATTTCCAAATTTTGATCAGTTTGTATGTTTGATGTATGTTTATAACATGTTTCCAAATTTTGATCAATTTTGATAATTCATGGATTGGATTGGAAAATTCATAGATCCAAGTGTGTATCAAGTTCATGGTTCCAATCAATTTGAAATCAAGTTTGTATCAAAAATTTATTCCCCAAATTGCCCATAAACGTGAATAGGAAAATTTTCCAATATAGATGGAGAAGTCTTCAATGTATCTACATTGTTTATGATTCCCATTTACTTAACCCCAATCATATAAATTCTAGATGAAAAAAAAACATTTCTCATGGGTAGTGTATGGTCATCCATTAACTGGGGGAAATGACAAGCACATCCCTAACTAGGAATGGCCATGTTTTGGAGCACCAAATATCAACCACCCATGTTGATAAATGCTCCCCCTCAATCAAAGCTATACAACTCTAAAGATAGAGGTTTTAGGTACCCAAATTTTGGGACATAATGCATCAACAATGAAGGACTTAGGCACCCATGCCTTAGTCTTTTTCTTTCTAACCTTTTGAACCCTAGAATTATTTCGTGATCTAAAATGGGTTCTAGTCATTAATGATATGACACTAGGTTCTTTAGGTTGGTAACCCAAACCAACCTTGTTGTAAGCCGCCTTTTGTGAGTTTAAGATCATATCTAGGGTTTTGGAGCTTGTTGAAAATTTCTCAAGAATATTCTTGAGATTTTCAATTTCACCCTTCAAACCCTTATTTTCATCCTCAAGATTTTTAACATGCAAGTCATCAAGTACCTCATCCTTAGAGGTTTTTAATTCTTCTACTTCTAATCTTAATGACTTAACCTTGTTCTTGGATTTTTTAAGCAAACTAGTTAGACATGCGATAGTTCTATAGCACTTATCTAACTCGGGAGAGATTACCTCTTCATCATCCGAAGATGATGAAGGCGCGGTTGAGGAGCTACTCGCTTCGTCTTCACTCTCTTTGTTTGACTCTTCTAAGGTCACTAGAGCCACGTGACAGTAAGTCTTCTCCTCCTCTTTTTCCTTCTTCTTCTTCTTCTTTTTGTCACCTGCCAGTAAAGCAATACCTTTCTCCTTTGGACTTTTGTTAGAGATCTCATGTAGTTCCATTTCACAAAATAGATCTTCTAACTTAACAAAAGATAAATCCTTGGAAACCTTGTAAGCATCCACCATGGATGACCGCAAGGCGTTCCTAGGGAAAGCTTTGAGAACATACCTTATAAGATCTCGGTTCTCTACCTTCTCATTTATGGAGTGTAGACCATTGAGGATCTCCTTGAATCGTCCATGGAGTATACTTACAGTTTCATCTTCTTCCATGGATAGCTTTTGAAGTTGGCTGAGAAGGAAGTCCTTCTTGGCTGTCCGGGTTTCATGAGTGTCTTCATGAAGCTCAATGAGCTTGCTCCGTAGGTCTTTAGCACTTGTGAAGAGACCAACTTTGATTAGTTGGTCCATGGTCATCCCACATTGCAAGGTGACCACGGCTTTGACATCGGCTTCCCCCTTGCGAGTTTGCTCAGCCGACCACATGAAGAAGTCTAGATCTTTTCTCTCAACATCCTTTGGAGGAGAGAAACCCTCCTTCACAGCGAACCATGTGTTGATGTTCATCTTGAGATAGTACTCCATCTTTGACCTCCAATATTGGAAATCAGTGTCGTCGAAGAATGGAGGTCGGCTGGTGCTAAAACCTTCTCTTAAAGCCATCGTTGTTGTAAGCTCTTGGATGTTAAGTCGTTTGAATAGAGCCCCAAGCTCTGATACCACTTGTTGGTCCTTGGATGGCTATAGAGGGGGGGTGAATGTAGCCAGACACACAAATCACTCGCCTCTTTGAATTCTTCTGCGTGATCAGATTAGCAATAGAAATATACACAGCAGAAAGAACACAGACAGGAAAGAAAACAAACCGACGCTAACACACGGATGTACAAGGTTCGGGGATAACTTGCCCCTACTCCTTGGCGTGCCCATAAGGTGGGCGATCCCTTGATCGTCGGCAGATCAAGCCCCAGGTGACCCCGGATATAACAGCGCCTCCTTCTCGGTGGAGAAACCTCTCCACAATTGCCTCAAGATGATATGAGATTAAGTGCACTCGACAATGAGAATGATCGCTCACAAAGATGTAACAAGAATGCTCAAGCACAAAGCAACAGAGAGCACAAAACACAGCCCGACCAAACTCCTCAACTTTTCTGTCTATTCTTCCTTGTCGCTCCTCTGCTTCCAGCTTTGTCTTAAGCCTCTGCTCCCATCACCAGGTTCTCCATCAGCATCCACTGAAGCCACAGCCTGACCCCCTAACTCCCTGAGCACTCAGTCCACTGAAAACCTCTCCAGCTGAGCCTCCGTCAGTTGCCAGCCGCGCGCCAGAAGCCATTGAGACCTGAAACGAGTAAACAGACAAACCTGCTCGATGGAAAGTCCCCATTTGACTCTCCTCCATTGTTTGAATCATCCCTGTAAAGTCTGCACACTCCAACAGAAGCTTAGCGAATGCATATCAAATAATATCACACAATATCAGCAGGTAGCAGAGAAAACGCAGACGCGATCAGAAGTCTAACGGCGATTTCAAATTAAAGTTACAGCTACTGATCGGACACCAGACCAATCAGAGAGGACCCTGATCGGTCACTAGACTGATCAGGTATAGTCCTGACCGATCAGGCTCCAGCCTGATCGGTCCACAGTGAGAAACTGGAAATCGCGGACTCCTTGTGATCGATCACCCTGACCGATCACAGATCGTGGATCGGTCACCGGACCGATCCACAACAGTGCTGGGATTCCCAACCTTCGCAGGCCAACTCTCACTGATCGGTCACCCGACCGATCAGGTTGTGGCCTGACCGGTCTGGGGACCGAGTAGGGCACTCCCTAACCGATCAGGCTCCAGCCTGATCGGTCATAATGAGGAACTCGCGATGTTTGATCGGTTAGCCTGACCGATCATGATTCTTCACACAAGGGCTCTGAGATCCCTCTGATCGTTCACCAGAACGATCAGGAGGTCTTCCTGATCGGTCACCAGACCGATTAGGAGCCAACCAAGGGTTCTCTGTTCTCTCCCTGATCGGTCACCAGACCGATCTACGACAGGGAGTTCGTGCCAACTTTTGATCGATCACCAGACCAATCCAGCCAAGGCCAACCCACCGTAAGTCAAGAGAACAGGCTTCCTAGCCTTCTCTGACTCATGCTCAGTCTCCCGGACCAAGACTTCGTGCCCAGCTTTACTCACCGGGACTTCACCTAGTCCCACTAGGTGTGCCTAGTCCCACTAGGTCTTTTCTCATGCCAGCGTACGATCTCCCAGATCCACCTGGACTTCACCTAGTCCCACTAGGTGTGCCTAGTCCCACTAGGTCTTTTCCCATGCCAGCGTATGATCTCCCAGATCCACCTAGACTTCACCTAGTCCCACTAGGTGTGCCTAGTCCCACTAGGTCTTTTCCCATGCCAGCGTGCGATCTCTCAGATCCACCTGGACTTCATCCGAATTCATTCAACCAAACTTAAATCGTTGTTAACACCAAAATAACGATCGGGCCAGACTGCATCAACAGGATCCACCGAAGGATCAAGGGTTCATCCACCTCAAAGACACGCCATGGAGTAGGAGCAAGCAATCTCCGAACCATATAAGAGGTTAAGTGTTAGAATTGATTTTAATAATAATTTGCATTTCCACTTACGCACTAACCGTGTAGAAAGAAATCAAAAAATTGGGTGTGAGAAGCTATTCACCCCCCCCCCTCTAGTCATGCCATCGATCCCAACATCGTCCACTGACAAATCGGGATCATCCACCTTACGGACTGTCATAGAGTAGGAGCGTCATCTCCGAACCACGTTAAAGGTTTTATGTTAGCGCTTGTTCTTTATGTTGGATCGAGAATAACGATAGAGGGGGGTAAATATCGTAAAACGTTCGATTAAGAAATAGAGAGTGCACAGCGGCAATTAACACAAACACACGCAAATACCAAGTTTTTTACTTGGTTCGGAGTCGGGTTCGGCTCCTACTCCAAGGCCCACGGTCGTTGACCGTTTTCTGCTGGCAATTCTATATGCGCAAAAAGTTTACAGGTATAGATTACAAGATTAGTACAGTAAACTAAAAGAAGGCCGCTCTTAATTACCGACGTCCGGAGTAGTTCGTATTTTTGAAGCAGGGGGACGTCGTCGGCGCTTGTATCTCGAGTCGGGAGGTTTCCTTAGCAGAGCGTGAGCGTAGAAGAGCATGAATACGTTGGAAGAATTGATTGTTTGAAGCCTTGGGGTCGAAGGCCTTTTTATAGCCCCTGGGGGCGCCCGGAACGTCGGGGGCGCCCCCCCCCCACGTGTCAGCTGATCCGAGTTCCTCTCGGTCAGCTCTGATCCCTTCAAACTCAGGATCAGGCTTTGACGGGGGCGCCCGGGACGCTGGGGGCGCCCGGGTTGACTGGGTCAATTCTTATCCACTGGCTTCGCTGGCTTCTGCTTCGTTAGCTTTGAACTGGGGGCGCCCAGGACTCTGGGGGCGCCCAGGACTCTGGGGGCGCCCAGGACTCTGGGGGCGCCCGGGAGCACGGGGGCGCCCCGCCCATAAGCTATCGAAGCACTTCTTTCACTTCATCTGTTTTGTGTTCACCTTGGGGGCGCCCGGGACACTCCGGGCGCCCTACTCAGCTGCTGCCTCACTCCTTTGAGGCTTTCTGAGCTGCAGACACTCATTCCTTCGGTCTTGCATCCAGGGTTAGTCCAAAACAACATAAAGCAATAATATGTTAGTTTTATACAGCCTTAGCTATCTTGGTTCTGACTTTGGGTCTCCCAAATGGAACCCTAGGTTGAACCGACGCCTACTGTTCCCTCGACGGGGAACGCGTCCTCACCTACTCCTCTCGGGAGAATTTACCTGATGCCAACCGGCTCCTCCGGTTGGACTTTTGCCCAGAAGTCCTTCGCTAGGTGCCTAGCTGTCCTTCGCCAGGTCTTCAGTACCAAGCCGTCCTTCACCTGGTGCCTAGCTGTCCTTCGCTAGGTCTTTGTATCCTGGCATTCCTTCGCCAGGTGCCTAGCAGTCCTTCGCTAGGGCTTTGTATCCTGGCATTCCTTCGCCAGGTGCCTAGGGCTTTGTATCCTGGCATTCCTTCGCCAGGTGCCTAGCAGTCCTTCGCTAGGACTTTGAATCCTGGCATTCCTTCATCAGGTGCCTAGCAGTCCTTCGCTAGGACTTTTCCTGCACACTTGAGTAACATATTAGATAAACATTATACCTTAACTTTTGAACCCTTTTGCCATTATCAAAACACAGGTTCGACTTGGGTGCTTTCTGCACCAACAATCTCCCCCTTTTTGATATATGGCAACTCTGGTTCAAAAAGTTAAGTTAATCAGAACAAGTAAACTGAAATTTTGTTTTCTCCCCCTGGAAGGAATCTCCCCCTAGATTTTTCAAAAATTCATGGGGTTTTTGAAAATATATTCTAAGTCTAAAGATGGATTTAATTTTACTTAGAATAATTTTTAACTTAAACTTTAAAGACATATTTTCCAAAATAATTTTGGTTGCGCACTTTTGAAAAATTTATACTCGTAGAAAATTTAAGTTTAAATACTTAGATAAATTTGAAAACTTAAGTTTAAGTATTACGAAGGATTTTGAAAACTTATGTTTGAGTACAAAAAATTTCGAAAATTTAAGTTTAAGTACTCAGAAAGTTTTTTGAAAACTTAAAAATACTTAGAGGGTTTTTGACAACTTATGTTTAAAATACTTAAGAAAAATTTGAAAGATTTAAGTTTTAAGTACTTAGGAAAATCTGAAAAATTTTAGTTTTAAGTACTTAGTAAGATTTGAAAAAGTTTTAGTTTTAAGTACTTAGTAAAATTTGAAAAAAATTTAGTTTTAAGTACTTAGTAAAATTTGAAAAAGTTTTAGTTTTAAGTACTTAGTAAAATTTGAAAAAAAATTTAGTTTTAAGTACTTAGTAAAATTTGAAAAATTTTAGTTTTAAGTACTTAGTAAAATTGAAAACTTAAGTACTTAGGGAAGTTTGAAAACTTAAGTACTTAGGTAAGATTGAAAACTTAAGTTTAAAGTACTAAGAAAGCTTTGAAAACTTTTAAATACTTAGAAAACCTTAGTATTTTTGAAAACTTTTAAATACTTAGAAAACCTTAGTACTTTTGAAAAATGAATTAAGTACTTTTTGAATATAGAGTTTGAAATTTTTAGATTTAGAGAAAAAAAATTTTAAACTCTCCTTTCCTATCTCTCCCCCTTTGCCATATATCAAAAACAAAGAAGTATAGCAGAAATAGGATAATTAAATTGCATAAAAGAAAATAATAACTTGCATAATTCGCTATACTGAATCAGTTCAGGATATGAATTAAACCAAATCAGTTTCAATTTTCTCTTTTAGGGTCCTGTCTAACCCAATTAGCTACTTACTAACTGCTATAAGCAGTAATTTTCGCTAGGGTTAGTCAAGTTAAGTGTTCTGTTCAAGTTAGATTTTCTAAACTTGACACTTAACTTGATTACTGTGTAAGTTGTATTTAGTGCCCCAATTACTGCAGATGCACTGACTTAAAGCATCTTGAATTAAGGCAAAGACCTAAGCATTTCAACCCATTCTAGGTTATCAATCAAAAGTACCCTAAGGTGCTTGTGAGATGAATGG
>JAGFNQ010001832.1:29224-75697 GCA_024364735.1 Boesenbergia rotunda | reverse complement strand
GCTAAAGAGAAGTTCCTAAACCCTATCCATCAAAATCGGTCATCGCGGTTATTTCACCTACGGTAATGTCACGACCGTGGTGATGAAGGATGGAGGTGATGATGTGGCAGAAGGGGGTGCGTACCCGACCCTGAGTCGTGACACTGGAGGCATATAAGATAGCGTGGAATATGTGAAGGCCAATGTCAATGTCTAGATGATGGATCAGGGCATACAGGAGGAAGGCATGAAAAGGTCGCATGGTCGCGACATCCCTAGTGGATAGTGGTAATATACAGCGGACCAGGACTCTGTACAGGGCGTAGTCCTGGACCTGAAGGTCAACGGACTGAAATCGTCTAGCTACGGGGAGTCTAGCTTCCCTATAGAAATAGGAGTGGAGAGTGTCTAGAGTAATGTGAGAGTAGGGAGCATCAAATGGAGGATCCCTAGGAGGATAGCAACAAAAGGTGGACTGGGAAGGTCGTAGTCCAAGAAATCGATTTAGTAAGGTAGGGGTGATTGACAAGGGTATCCCTTGAACAGTAGTGACAAACATGAGATCGTTTTGTCGAACTATGTTATTATAGAATTCTGCACATAAAGATGTATTAATTAAATGAGTGCAGAACACTAGATTGTCTAGTTGATAAAAGTTTATAACATTCATAGCTAAAGGACAAGATTGGGTGAAGAAGTATCTATTTAGATAGCTAGATTTGATAGGCTTATAGGTTGTTCGAGCAAACTTATTACAAAGTTCTAGAGTTGGAAACCTAGGGTCGGGACTCGGTTCGGTACCGGGGTTCGCTCGGCGTTTTCTAAGTTAAGAAACATGCATTTATAAGAAAGGAATTAAGAAAATAATTCTAAATGCATAAAAGAAATCATACCGGGGAGGCATGGTTGATATTGAGGAAGCACAAGTGTCACTTGATCTCTTTGGAAGGAAGGAAGTGAGGAAGGAGGATGGTTTTTAGTGAGGGAAGAAGAGGGAGTTCGGGTGCCTTTTTATAGGCAGTTTATTGGGGGCGCCCGGGAGCTCCCGGGCACCCGGGACAACAGTCTACTGCCTTTGGCAGTGACTAGTGCTGGTTGGGGTCGCCCGCAATGACCCGGGCACCCCGGTCAGGCTGAAATTTGTAGCTTTGACTGGTATGGGGGCGCCCGCATGGTTCCGGGCGGCCCGGTCAAGGGGTAAAGGCAGCTTTTTGCCTTGAGAGAAGAGAAAGTCATGGGGGGCGCCCGAAGAGTCACGGGCGCCCGGATTATGTAGGAAGTGACACTTTTGATGTTTTGTGATCATTTGACCATGGTTTAATTGGTTTGACCATGGTTTGAAGGGATTTGACTGCTTTGACTATGGTTTGACTGCTTTGACCATGGTTTGACTACGTTGACCATGGCTTGACTATGTTAACCATGGTATGACTACGTTCTAAACTACAGGATTAAACCACAATATTGGTATTAAAGGAATTTCAATTGAGTATAATTTTATTGTCTCACCCAATCTAGGGTTTTCAATCACATTAGCTTTATAGGTTTTGTGAGACAGGTTTTGATAAAAGAATTATTTGAGAAAAACATGATTTACTTTGAAAAGCTTAATTAATTTTGAAAACAATTGAATTTATTTGAAAAGAATGATTAAATCTACCACTAACTGAAAATTTGTGTTAGATTCGAATTTGACAAAGAATAATTTGAATTTGAATTTCAAAAATTGGCTTCCAGGTCTTGGCGAGGCACTAGGCCTTCTTTGGCCGTAGCCTTATTGGATCATCAACCCTTTCCTTGACAAAGCCTTTTAATGAAATTTCATTTTCAAAATTAATCTTTGAAAAATTCTGGTCTAACTAGTTTGGGTCTTGGATCGGTAGCTTCGGCTAGTTTCACCAGTCTAAAGAGACCAAGTAGAGAATACTTGACCTTATTAGAATTGGTTTCCCTAACGTACTATCATCTCACCTCCACCCAATACTATGTTGTCAAATTTCAGTTAAGTTGGTTCAGTCCTTAGACTAACCATTCCTAAATCTAAACATGGTAAATTACAGAAATTAAGTAAACAATCAATCATGCAAATTGCAAGCAAGAATTGAATTTTATCTAACAATAAATATTGTTTTCAATTTGGCTCCCCCTGGACTAAAGCCACGATAATGGTCTGGCAAGATGTGAATCTTGTCCTTGGGGATCCAGTATTGATTTGATCCAGTTTGTTTGTTCAGGCATAGTTTGGGTACCCATGCCTGAACTTTATTTCTGGACTGATTTAGTACAGCAAAGTAGAATCTTTGTCTAGATTTGGTTCTATAGCCTAGTCCGGATCGATTTAGAACCGACTTTTGTTTTCCAAGAATCATGTCAAGACCCTTGGAACCAGAAGTGAATCGTTCTAAAGCTGATCTAAGGTCCTTAACCTGAGTTTTCAGGGAGGAGTTCTCTTTATCAAGTTTTTCAACTTGAGTAGAGGTTCCTTCTTGAACCTTCTCAGTTAAGGGTCTAGAGTCAGCTCCCTCTTTCAAGAGTTTTACTTCCTGTCGGAGGGATTTGACTCGGAGTTTAGCTTTCGCTAAATCTCGAGAAAGATAAGAAATTAACTCATTTAACTGACTTCTAGTAAAATCACTTATCTTGATTTCGCCGTCCTCTGAAAATGATAGTCTGCTGTCGTCCTATTCTGATTCTGATTTGGTCTTGACTTTTTCTGAGGCGGTTAGTGCGAGTAGGTTCGGCTGTGGGACCTCTTCTTCTTCTTCGGAGGACTCGTCCCACGTTGCCTGAAGTGCCTTTTTCCTTCTATTCTTCTTGGTCTCCTTTAGGTTCGGACACTTCGTCTTGTAGTGACCCTTCTTCTTGCACTCGTAGCAGGTCATGTTGGGCTTGTTCTTTTCATTTGTGGGTTCAGCTGGTTCATCCTTTCTTCGACTGGCTTTCCTTCTGTTGGTTTAGTTCTTCAATTCCTTATAGTAGTTTTGGGCCAGTCGGACCAGCTTTGGTCGATCTCCTTCTTCATCTTCTGAGTCTGAGTCTGAGTCTGAGTTAGACTCGGGTTCAGGTTGAGGCTTCTTCTTGGTTGTCCTTCCAGTTTTACCTGCAACAAAGGCAACACCTTTCTCGGCCAGATTGCAGTTTGTCTGTTCATGTAATTCTAATTCAGAGAACAATTCATCTAATTTAATTTTTGAAAGGTCCCTTGAAACCTTGTATGCATCTACCATAGATGCCCACAAGTTGTTTCTCAGGAAAGAATTTAAAGCGTACCTTATTAGGTCATGGTTTTCTACCTTGTGACCGATGGTGTGTAGTCCGTTCATTAATTCCTGAATTCGGGCGTGGAGTTGAGCTGTTGTTTCGTTGTCGTTCATCTTGATCGTGTACAACTTGTTCAGGAGGAGATCTCTCTTGCTGATCCGAGTGTCTGAAGTTCCTTCGTGCAGCTCGATCAGTTTCCCCCATAGCTCCTTGGCACTGTTGAATGGACCCACCCGGTTTAGCTCCTCTTTTGTTAAGCCGCATTGGAGGGTCTGGGTCGCCTTTGCATCAGCTTCAATCTTTCGTTTCAGAGCGGTGACCCACTCTGTGTAGGTTTGAGGTACTCCTTCAGCATTTTTTAAAATCTCCAGTCCGGACTGGATGATTATCCACATGTCCACCTGAGTTTTCAGGTGGACCTCCATTCTGCTCTTCCAATAGGAGAAGTCCTCCCCACTGAAGAGAGGTGGTCTTGCAGTGCTGAAGCCTTCTTGCATGGCCATTTTATCTGAAATGTAAACTTAAACGGAAAAAGGAATATCCCAAGACTTGGTCTTGGATTAGTAGTGCGGGATAAAAAAAATATTTGCCGAGGGGTATTGCTCCAACCTCAATTAACGAGAAGAAATTCGAACGAAAAAAAAATTAAAAAGAAATTTCGTAAAAATCCGAAAAATTCTCAATTTGGTGGTTGCACCAAATTTGAGCTTCCCCGCTCTGATACCACTTGTTGGATCGAGAGAAACTATAGAGGGGGGGTGAATATCGTAAAACGTTTGGATTAAGAAATAGAGAATGCACAGCGGAAATTAACACAAACACACGCAAACACCAAGTTTTTTACTTGGTTCGGAGTCGCGGTCGGCTCCTACTCCAAGGCTCACGGTCGTTGACTATTTTCTGCGGGCAATTCTATATGTCGCAAAAATAGTTTACAAGATGTATTACAAGACTAGTGTAGTAAACTTAAAAGAGGCTCTTCGTTACCGACGTCCGTTGTAGATTGTATTTTCGGAGCAGAGGGACGTCGTTGGCGCTTGTATCTCGAGTCGGGAGGTTTCCGGAGCAGAGCGTGAGCATAGAAGAGCGTGAATACGTTGGAAGAATTGATTGCTGAAGCCTTGGGGTCGAGGGCCTTTTTATAGCCCCTGGGGGCGCCCGGATCGTCGGGGGCGCCCCCCACGTGTCAGCTGATCCGAGTTCCTCTCGGTTAGCTCTGATCCCTTCAATCTCGGGATCAGGCTTTGACGGTGGCGCCCGGGACGCTGGGGGCGCCCGGGTTGACTGGGTCACCTCTTATCCGTTTGGCTTCGCTTGCTTCTACTTCGTTAGCTTAAACTGGGGGCACCCGGGACGCTGGGGGCGCCCGGGAGCATGGGGGGCGCCCCGCCCATAAGCTGCCGAAGTACTTTTTTTGCTTCATCTGTTTTGTATTCACCTTGGGGCGCCCGGGACACTCCGGGCGCCCTACTCAGCTGTTGCCTCACTCCTTTGAGGCTCTCTGAGCTGCAGACACTCGTTCCTTCGGTCCTGCATCCAGGGTTAGTCCAAAACAACATAAAGCAATAATATGTTAGTTTTATACAGCCTTAGCTGTCTTGGTTCTGACTTTGGGTCTCCCAAATGGAGCCCTAGGCCGAACCGACGCCTACTATTCCCTCGACGGGGAACGCATCCTCACCTACTCCTCTCGGGAGAATTAACCTGATGCCAACCGTCTCCTCCAGTTAGACTTTTGCCCAGCAGTCCTTCGCTAAGTGCCTAGCTATCCTTCGCCAGGTCTTCAGTACGAAGCCGTCCTTCGCCTGGTGCCTAGCAGTCCTTCGCTAGGTCTTTGTATCCTGGCATTCCTTGGCCAGGTGCCTAGCAGTCCTTCGTTAGGGCTTTGTATCCTGACATTCCTTCGCCAGGTGCCTAGCAGTCCTTCGCTAGGACTCTTCCTGAACACCTGAGTAACATGTTAGATAAATATTATACCTTAGCTTTTGAACCCTTTTGCCATTATCAAAACACAAGTTCGACTTGGGTGCTTTCTGCACCAACATATTCACTATTTGAGTATATATGTTTATGTATTTCATTGAGATCTTAAACTCATTTACTGAATGTTCGCAATACAATTCATAGCATGAGAGAATTTGTGATGAATTCACAACTAGTGATTATCTCTACATGTGCAATTGTGAAGTATTGAAATTGTCCCTAGTCGATGAATTGATAAATACGGACACTATCAATTCTGTTGAGACTAGCATGGGTTATTCTCTAATCAGCTGATTCTCACTAGCTGGTGGCATGGGATGTCCGGAGATAAACATGAATGCTAGTTAAGGCAACTAGTTCATTGGAGTAACTGGCTGTAAAACTTCATATGGTAGTCTATATATAGATATGTCAATGAAGTTCTTACTGCATCTTAAGTGCGATGTTCCTTTGACTTGCGGTGTTCAAGTCATCTTGGTCATGGAGACTTATACTTTGACATCTTAAGCAAGCATCTCCAAGGAGGTGTGGACCCAGGATGATTGGGTATATGCCGAAGTGCCCGAAGATGTTTGAACAACCTACAATGGATTCACCACTCCTTGCGAGGAGATGTATACCCGAGGCCTATCGTCGGATTGTTACTTGAAGCCTCTGGCCAGAGCATGACATATTCAGAGTATGAATCTCTTAAATCATGAGAGTAATTAGAATTTGTAGGACGAGAAAATATTACTTGGGCTAGGTGTGACGTAGTCAGCTTAGTGGGTTCTGACACACATAGACCATGTCCTGAACCAAGTGGGTATAAGATGGTGAAGGGAATGGGGCATGATTCATTATAGCTGCTGAAGGATTTCAGAATAGTTTCTGAGGTCAACCGTTGATCTTTCGATTAATTGGGGATCAAGATGTACTACTAGGTGCCACTCATGATCGTTCTATAATTGGTTAATTATAGACGGCCAACATAAATCGAAAGCCTATTTAGTCACACGCACTACGAGTAATCTGAGGGATTTAAAACGGGTTGAAAATTGGATTTTTCAATCAAGAGAGATTAGGTTTGGTTAAGCCAAACGATAAGTTGAATCTGAATTTTTCAGAGACGCATCGGAAGCGTAAAATGACTAAGTCTTTTGAAGACTTAATAGATGAATTAAATAAGTTTAATTCATTGGAGAGTGGCTTGGATGGGCCTGCCAAAGAGGGTCTCCATCCTCTTTGCTTGGCCGGCCACAACAAAGGGAGAGAACCAAGTTTTTGGCTCAATTTATAAAATAAACCATGTGTGGTTTGTTTTATAAAATTATGGATGATATAAATTTTTATATAATAAACCAAGGTTTGGTTTATTTTTCATGGAAATTAAAATGAACCATGGATTGCTTTATTTTATTTTATAAAATCAATCATGGATTGATTTACCATGATAAGAAAATTTATTCCATAAGAAAAAAGAGACTTGGTTGATTTTTATCATGAATTAAAAAATGATAAACATGGCATGATGGAATAAGTCATAGAAAATTTATTCCATAAGAAAAAAAGAGACTTAGCGTTTGAGAGACCACTATATAAAGAACCCAAGGCAAGGCTTGAAAATCAATCGAAGTATTCTTGCCTGGGCTCTCTCCCTCTCCTCCCTTCTTCCTCTTGGCCGGCCATAAGGCTCTTCTCCCTTCTTCTTGCAGTGAGCACAAGGAGAAGCACCGAGGCGACGAAGTTCTTCCGTTGGGACGATCTTCCTCTCTAGCCATCATCACCTTGGGATTGGGCGCAAGTCATCTTTCTCCTTCTCGCCGGAATTGTGATTCCGGCCAAACTTGGTAGTGAGTTTTTCTGATGTGATTACTTCTCTCTTGATTTTTCTTGTCGCGTTCTCGGAGAATCTAGTAGTTCTCGAGAACACGAAACTCGTGGCTTTGCGAAGTCATCCCGAAGATACTCGGCGTGGACGCGAATAGAGGCGGAGCTTCCGAGGGACGCTTACGGTTGGATCTCGTCCCTTCATTCGAGTTACACGAGGTAATAAGTAAATTAGTTTATGTTTCTGCAAAATTTTAAATATATGATCATGTCTACACAAGATAAAGTTGCATGCTTAGATGTGTGGTTAAATAATTTGAGAAATTGTTTATGCTAAACCTTCCGCTGCACGTAATTAATTTTAAAATTACAAACCCGCATCCATGTCAACATGCACCCGGTCCCAACAGAAAGTCTATGACACTCATATGACAATCTATGAAACTTTCTCATGGCGGGTCATTCAGTACACATTCTCCAATGTATACCCATGTGTCAACTTGATATCACATATCCATGACTTGTGAGCTCAAGTCATCAGTTGACCTACATGCTAGTCTCCATGCATTAATATTGTCCCTGAATATTAATGCTCGATTAGGAATAATTTAGTGTAGTGTTCTCTATATTATCTCACTATCGATTCAACCAATCGATATAATGTAGATAAGAACCTACTACACAAGGACATATTATACTTAGTTATTTGGCACAAATACAATGTAAGTATAATAACCATGCATTTATTAATGATAGAATATGATACAAAATGCCCCTAGTCAATCATCACATACTTGGCTCTAGGGCTCTTACTAACAGTCCTATCTAATTATTGAGTCAGTACAAATTGGATAGCCTCGGGTTTTAGTCCTACCCAATGTACTCAAAGCACACTAGTATAATTCTATGGTCAAGACCAACCACACCTAATTACACTACAACCATTCCGATGGGTTGTTCAATTCCATCTCGGTTGTGAGCCTCTTATTTATACTAAGCAAGGGACTGATAACATGATCTTCCGTATGACACCACACACCATATTATCTACAATGCAAAGTAATTGGACTTCGTGCATGTACTAATATAAACATGCACCTAGTGTAGTTGTGATTCTCTTTTCAAAATAAGATGTTCATATAAAGAAATCTTGTCTTTCAGTATACACATCCAACAGTAGGTCCACTTCGCCCTTTGTCAATGATCTAGCTCTTTGAAGGCCCTGCACATTAGAACAAATGTGAGATGCACATCCGGTTTCTAATACCCAAGAAGAAAAGATAGATAGATTGACTTCTATAACAAAAATACCTGAGGCAGAAGTCTCACTTCTTTTCTTCTTTACTTCCTCTAGGTAGAGTTTGCAATTCCTCTTTCAATGTCCGGTCTCACCACAATGGAAACAAGTTCCTTCCTTAGGCACCACGCCTTTGACCTTGGATGTAGTAGATTTGGCCTTGTCTTTGGCTTGGGTCTTACCCTTGCCTTTAGGCTTCCATTTGTCTTTGCCCTTGTGTACCATCAGTACATTACTGGTCTTGATTTTCTTGAGATTGGGTTCAACAGTTCTCAACATGCTGAGCATCTCAGGCAAAGGTTTGTCAATTTCATTCATGTTATAGTTCATAACAAATTGATTGTACCCTTCCGGCAACGATTGCAGGATAAGGTCTGTAGCCAATTCTTGCCCAGTGGAAATCCTAGTCTTTCAAGGTTCTCGACATACCCAATCATCTTGAGTACGTGAGTTCCTACAGGAATTCCTTCTTGCATCTTGCATGCAAATAGGGCTTTAGACACCTCAAACCGCTCGTGCCTAGCTTGCCGTTGATATAGTTGCTTTAGATGCTCAACCATATCATGTGCATTCATGTTCTCATGTTACTTCTGAAGCTCAGAGTTCATGGTGATAAGCAAAAGGCATGATACATCAAGTGCATCATCCTGATGCTTCTTGTAAGCATCTTTTTTAGCACGTACAATTTTTGTTCTTGTTTGAGGACTATCCTCAAGTTTCTATACCAATCCAGGAAATTAGCTCCGTTGAGTTTGTCCTTCTCAAGAACAGATCGTAGAGAGAGAGTATTTGACGTGTTAGATGACATAGTGATCTACAACAGTAAAATATGCAGAAATAAGTATCATATCTAGATCATTTAATTAGGCCTTTAATTAAATGATACTCCCAGTAAATCGTAGAGCTTTTGTAGGAGCTAGTCATGGATACAGGCAAACTCAATTTTCCCACACTAATAGCTCCAAACCAAATAACGACTATATTTTTGTGGGACAAGATCCATATTACACTTCATCTTGAGTTAGCTTTGGCTATTCGCCCATGACTTGGTACAATTAGGTAGGTAATATTTTACCAATCACATCTTATGCAACTCATGAAAAAAAAAGGGTCAAGATCCACATTACACATCATCTTGAGTTAGCTTTGGATAATCGCCCAAGACTTAGTATAATTGTTCTCTTACCCATGTTTTTAAACTTTTGGAATATACCTCTAAGTTTCTCAATCCAATTGAGGTGACATAGTTAAGTCTCACCCAAAGTACGATAGCGGGACATCACAATTGTCCTCTCACACTCTACCAAGATAAAATGCGTTGCTTTGCTTTGGCAAACCCAACAACAAATGATCGAGGTAGTTTATGAGTACCAAACTTTGGTAGGCATATTGAGTTGACTTAATTAAGATAAACATCTAATCATGCATCACATACACACACATTGCATATATCAACATATAAGCAGTAAAACGTGACATGGTTATGGCCCGTATACTATGATCTTCTCAAGCCAATAAGAAGATCGATGGTCAACCTAGGGATAACATCTTCTCCAAGAGCATCTTCCGGTCATCATGTGCGGTTGGCATCCTTCTTGTAACTTCATCCTTCAATGGACACTCCACTCCTTATTTTGTACATTACAATTTAGGAAAACTCGAGTTACATTCGAGTCTAAATATAATTTTCCAACTAGAAAAAATAGAAGCAAGGCACGACACGCATGTCGTATTATGAATTACATTACAACATGCACACACACATTTACATCCAATCACATTGGGTTTAAGGCCATAACCATGCACTATGTCATTATTCATATACAATAGATCTAGGACATTGATTTTATTATCAGTGCAAAACAAAAAACCGCTTATGAGCAGAAACTCATGGCGGTCCCGCTCGGACTCCCCTTTCCCGAGACGGTCTCGGGGTCTCCACTCCCTGGATGACCCGAGCGTCTGTCCTCCCGAGATGGCCTCGGGAGCCTTCGGCTGGGTATTACCACGGGATCTGTCTTCCCGAGAGGGAGCTCGGGAGCTCGACTTCTATATCATACAGTTATATACAGCTCATAATAAATCTTGTCCTACTTCTATATCACATATAAAATGCATAAAACTTTGTACAATCTTTCGCAAGTGGCTTTGATACCACTGTTGGGATCTCCCGGCACCAAAGCACAAAACGCAGGGAAACAACATCCCTCGAGCGATCCATGTGAAAAAAAAACTTGTACAAAGTTCATCTATCTAATAGATCTATCTAAAGTGTATACCTTTGGAGTGTGCCCTTTCGCTTATCCCGCTCGTCCAAGATGCGCCGGATCTCTTGCACGTTCAAGTGTCCGTGCCTCTATTTGTATCCACACGGACACGATCTCTCAACTTCAAGAAGAACTACCTTAGTTGTGCTAGCAACTTGAGGTAGTTCACAAGACCACCAAGACCACAAAAGAGGGTTTTGGCCAAGGGAGAGGAGGAAGAAGAGAGGAAGGGAAGAAGGGAAAACTCTTACTTATCATTCAAAATGACTAGACCCTCTTTTATACTCATCCCATGAATATGACGAGTCTTTTATCTCTTTGGCTTCCCTTCATTAAAGTCAATAAAGAGCACATATTTTCATGTGACTCTTTGTCGAGGCAATCAACCCAAGAATGATCGGGAAAATCATGATTTTGATGTGTGTGTTCCAATATGTTTAAGGTTAGCGTATTGTGTTATATTTGATATGTGTGATTGAGTTTGCAGGACTTGGAAAATCACACATGGAGAACATATCCGAGGGACGAGAGCCGAGGGAGGAGGACTCTAAGGGCAAGCCGGGAAGTGGACTTCAAGGGCATACGTGAAGGGTGGCATGGAGGCAAGCCAAGGGAAGACTTGTATGCGCATCCGAGGGACTTGTATGCGCATCCTAAACCCAACCCATTAATGATAACCAGCTCTACTAATGGGTTATAATTGAACTACCGCACCAACCGCATAATTAAATATGGGCTCCACCATATTATGTGTACATAATCTCCCCGTGTTTAGGATCTTGCATGTCCATTAATTAATTAAATCACTGATAATTTAATTAATTAATATCTAACCCCATGAGTAGTATCACTCAACTTTATCATCATGTCGGACCAAATCCACCTGCAGGATTTACATGATGAACTTCATGAGCTTCTCAAGGGGACATCATCATCCTAACACATTAGGACATGGTTTCCTTCTATAATCAATGGCATACCATGTAAATAATATTATTTCTCAATTTACTGGGCCTATTGATTTATCAAATAAATCTCGCTCATTGGTAAATCAAAAAATAGATATTAAATACATGTGCCCGTTATTATATCCAGATTAAGAGCATATACATCATAATATTTGAGGTCTGATTCGATTATATAGTCAGTATAAATCAAATCACCTCTAAGTCGGTCTTGCTCAATACACACAAAGTGTACTAGTGTAATTCTATAGTCAAGTTAGACTAATACCAAATTACACTACAATCATTCCAATGGTTTGTCCAAATTTATCTTGATTGTGGGTCACTACTTATACTTCATAAGGGACTGATAACATGATCTTCTATGTGGTACCACATACCATGTTATCTACAATGTAAAGTAAAGGGCAATAGCATATATATATCAAATATAAAATGCAAATAATGACCATGTGATTTTTATTCCAAAATATAGATGTTCATACAAAAGCTAGACTTTTAGTATACATCCTAACACGTGGGACTTTTCCTAGTCCATATCATATATGGTGTCTTTATGATGGCCTTTGATGGAGCTCGATTAAGTGTGAAAAGAGTCGTCTCTAGAGCGAATCTCCAAAAGGAAGTAGGAAGATCTGTCTGACTCATCATCAATCGTACCATATCTAATAAAGTATGATTTCTCAGCTCGGACACACCATTCCATTGTGGTGTTCCAGGTGGAGTGAGTTGGGATATGATCTCACACTCTGCTAGATGGTCACGAAACTCTTGGCTAAGGTATTCACCACCTCGATCTGATCGAAGCATCTTAATACTCTTGCCAAGTTGGTTTTATACTTCACTCTTGAATTCTTTGAACTTTTCAAAGGATTCTGACTTGTGTTTCATGAGATACATATAGCCGTATCTACTGACACCATCAGTGAAAGTGATAAAGTACTGATAGCCTCCTTTAGCTGCGACATTGACTGGGCCACATACTGTTAGAATGTATACTAAAAGTCTTGCCTTTTCTGTATATTCATCTACATTTTGAAAGAGAATCACATGATCACTTATTGCATGATTATATTAATATGTGCATATTGTCTCATTTTTTATATTGTAGATAACATGGTATATGGTGTCGCACAGAAGATCTTGTTATCAGTATCTTTTAGAATATAAGTAGAGGTTCGTAACCGAGATGGATTTGCACAAACCATCGGGATGGTTGTAGTGTAATTTGGTATTGGTTTGACTTGACCATAGAATTACACTAGTGCACTTCGAGTGCATTGAGCAGGACCGATATAGAGGTGATCCAATTTATACTGACTTTATAATTGGATCAGACCTCAGTTTATTATGGAGGACATGCTCTGAACCCCGATATAATAACGGGCACATGTACTTAATATTTATTTCCTTGATTTACCAAAGGGCGAAATTTATTCTATTAAATCGATAGGCCCGGTAAGTTGGGAAATAATATTATTTACATGGTGTGTCATTGATTATAGACGGAAACTATGTCCTGATGAGTCGGGATGATGATGCCCCTTGATGAGCTCTTAAGGTTCATCATGTCAAATCCTGCAGGTGGACTTGGTCCGACATGATGATAAGGATGAGTGGTACTAATTAAGGAGTTAGATATTGATTAATTAAAATTATCAGTAATTTAAATTAATCAATGGACATTCGATATCTTAAACATCGGGAGAAAATTGTACTCATAATAGGTAGAGCTCATATGTAAATACGGGGGTTGGTGAGATAATTCAATGAAGAGATTTTAGTGGAATGGTTCTTCATTAATGGATCGGGCCTTGATCCATTAGGTGGCCAAGACCCAACTCCTCCTCATGGTTCCTATTGTAGCCCTATAAATACACCATGGTGTCATGAAACCAAGGCATCTAATTAATCATCAAACTCTTGGATTTTCTCTCCTCTCCCTCTCCTTCTCTCTCCTAGGGCACCCGACGGCAAAGGGAGGAGTTCACCTCCTTCCTCCTCTTTTCTTCCCTTCTTCTACACTCTTGGTGGCCGGCGTTCACAAGTACAAGGAGGAGACTTCTCCTCCTTTTGGGGTGCGGCCTAGGAGTTTTGAGCAATTCCGCCTGAACTACAATATGAAAAAACGTACATATACGTTAGGGGAACTTCTGACAGAACTCAAGGCGGCAGGGGGGCTTTTTTGTCAGAGTTCTCAAGCCTTGGTTACTTAGAGGGTTTCTACTTCTGTGCCGAAAGGCAAGAAGAAGAAGAAACAAGGTGGGGCCAAGAAGGCAGCAGGATCTCAGGCATATCAGACTAGCGTGAAGAAGCTGAGAGGCAAGTGCTTCACGTACAAGCAGACTGGACACTGAAAGGTGAACTGTACCCGTCGTCAAGACAAAGGTATATCTTTTTCTTTTGTCGTTGAAACATGCTTAGCGGTGTTATCTACCGGTACCTGGTGTATAGATACGGGAGCCACTGGGCATGTCTGTAATTCCTTGCAGCGGTTCCATGAAACCTGATGACTAGCTGAAGGAGAGATTACTGTCTACATGGGAAATGCTACGGAGGTGGCGGTTATTACAGTGGGAGACGTTTATTTGTCTTTTGAGAGAAATAAAGTTTTGGTTTTAAAAGATTGCCTTTATGTACCTTCATTTAGAAAGAACCTTGTTTCGGTTTCTAAAATAATAAAGGATGGATATTCTATTGCTTTTAATAACCATGTTGTTATAAAAATAAATAGAGAAATTATCTGTTCAGGTAAATTGGTTGGAAATTTGTATACTTTAGAACTAAAAACTCCCACGATGTAAATAGAAGCTTATAGCTCATTATCTAACAAAATAAGAGAAAGGAACCTTCTAAGATGAACCAAACATATCTTTGGTATCTAAGGTTTGGTCATATTAACCTTAGTAGGATACAGAGGTTGATAGCCGAAGGGCACTTGGGTTCATTGGTGGTGGAAGACTTCCCAACCTGTGAATCTTTCTTGGAAGGTAAGATGACCAAGAGGTCTTTCAAGGTCAAGGGGTATAGGGCTAAAGATGTGTTGGAACTGGTTTATTCTGATTTGTGTGGTCCTATGTCTATCCAGGCTAGAGGTGGCTTTGAATACTTTGTCTCTTTTATAGATGATTATTCAAGGTATGGGTACATTTATCTGATGCGCCGAAAGTCTGAATGCTTTGATAAGTTTAAAAAATTCAAGGTTGATGTAGAGAAACATCGAGGTAAAAGTATCAAGACATTACGATCAGATCATGGTGGCGAGTACCTCTTAGGAGAGTTAAGGACCTACTTATCAGAGGCTGGGATTCAATCGCAATTGTCTGCACCCGGTACGCCCCAACAGAATGGTGTAGAGGAGAGAAGGAATAGGACTCTTATGGAGATGGTTAGGTCAATGATGTGCTACTCTGAGTTGCAAGATTCGTTCTGGGGATATGCTCTGAAAATGGCAGCGTACATACTAAACTTGGTACCATCTAAGTCAGTACCCTCTACTCCCACAGAATTGTGGACTGGGCGAAGGCCTGGTCTAGGACATATTCGGATTTTGGGTAGTCCAGCACATGTGTTAAAGGGAGATACTGATAAGTTGGAATCTCGTACAGAAGTGCGCTTGTTCGTAGGCTATCATAGAGGGACGAAAGGTGGTATGGTCTATAGTCCTAAGGATCAGAAGGTAATCGTTAGCACGAATATCCGATTCTTAGAAGAAGACTATGTGATAAACCACAAGCTCATGAGTAGACTTGTTCTTAAGGAATTAAGAGGGGACGTTCCGACCTTAGTACCATCTATACAAGAGGATATACCACAAGTCACTGCACCGCGTGTCACAGAAGATACACAGGTGGTACCTCGGCGTAGTGGGAGGGTTGTTAGACAACCTGATAGATTCATGTTCTTGGGAGAGTCTTCGGACTTGGTCCCTGGTGAACATGAACCGGATCCCTGGACCTATGACGAGACACTCCAAGATAAAGATGCAGATTGTTGGCAAAGGACAATGAATTCTGAGATAGAATCTATGGATTCTAATCACGTTTGGGTGCTAGTAGAACCACCCAATGGTGTAAAGGCCATTGGATGCAAGTGGATCTACAAGAAAAAGGGAGGATCAGACGGGAAGGTTGAGACCTTCAAAGCTAGGCTTGTTGTGAAAGGGTATACTCAAAAAGAGGATATCGATTATGAGGAGACCTTTTCGTTGGTAGTCATGCTTAAGTCTATCCGGATTCTCTTATCTATTGCCGCTCATATGGATTATGAGATATGGCAGATGGACGTCAAGATAGCTTTCCCTAACGGAAGTCTTGAGGAGACCATCTATATGAAGCAACAAGAGGGATTCATTGCGAAAGGCAAAGAGCATCTTGTGTGCAAGCTTAATCGGTCCATTTATGGATTGAAGTAAGCTTCGCAATCTTGGAACATCCACTTTGATGAGGTAATCCAGTCATATGGATTTATTCAAAGTCCGGATGAGTCATGTGTATATAAGAGATGTGACGGAAGCATAGTGGTTTTTCTTATACTATACGTAGATGACATTTTGCTCATTGGCAACAATGTCAAAGTGTTGTCAGATGTAAGGGTATGGTTGTCCAAACAGTTCAATATGAAGGACTTGGGAGAAGCAAGGCACATCCTTGGGATCAAGGATATAAGGAATCGCCAGAAAAGGATGTTGTGCTAGATGTGTATACTAAAAGACTTGTTCTTTTCATATATATGATCATCTACTTTTTGAAAAGAGAATCACAACAACACAGATGCGTATTTATATTAGTATATGCATTAAAGTCCTTTACTTTGCATTGTAGATAACATGATGTGTAGTGACACACAGAAGATTATGTTATTAGTCCCTTGCATAGTATAAGCAGAGGCTCACAACCGAGATGGAATTGGACAAACCATCGGGATGGTTGTGTGTAATTAGGTGGGTTTGTCTTGACCATAGAATTACACTAGTGTACTTTGTGTGCATTGAGCAAGACCAAAACCAAAGGTCATCCAATTTGTACTGACTTAATAATTGGATTGGACCTCGGATTATTATGGAGTACAATCCCTAAATCCCAATATAATAACGGGCATGTATAGTTAATATTTATTTCTTTGATTTACCAATGGGCGAGATTTATTCTGCTAAATCGATAGACCCAGTAAGTTAGAAAATAATATTAATTATATGATGTGTCATTGATTATTGACGGAATCCGTGTCCTGGTTAGTCGGGATGATGATGCCCCCTTGATGAGCTCATAAGGTTCATCATGTTAAACCCTACAGGTAGATTTGATTCAACATGATGATAAGGTTGAGTGGTACTAGTCAAGGAGCCAGAGGTTGATTAATTAAAATTGTCAGTAATTTAAATTAATCGACGGGTATTCGATATCTTAAACACAGGGGGATGAATGTGCTCATAATAGGTGGAGCCCTTATGAAAATATAGGGGTTAGTGAGGAAGTTCAATAGAGATCTTTTAGTGGAATGGATCTTCATTAATGGATTGGTTTTAGATCCATTAGTGGGCCAAGACCCAACTCCTCCTCTTGGTCCCTACCTTAGCCCTATATATACCCCATGGGATCATGAAACCAAGGCTAATCAACCACATAGCGAACCCGGGGTCTCTCTCTCCTATTCTCTCTTCCTCTCCCTCTCTCCTAGGGTTGTGCGGCGCGGGTAGAGAAGAAGAAAAGAAGCAAAGGTTGGGAAGAGGAGAAAAGCTTGCTTCCTCTCTATTCTGTCCTCTCTTCTCCTTCTCTTGTGTGAGCACGACGACTGGAGGAATCTGAGTGGTGTTAGTGATATGAGAGAAGTGTCCTAAGGCAATCGCCTTATGATTGTAAAACATTTATATTAATAAATGATAATTCACTATTTGAGTATACATGCTTGTGTATTTGATTGGGATCTTAAACTCATCTACTGAATGTCCGCAATACAACTCACAGCATAAGAGAATTTGTGATGAGATCACAACTAGTGATTATCTCTAAATGCGCAAATGTGAAGTATTGAAAATATCCCTAGTCGATGAATTGATAAAAACGGACACTATCAATTCTGTTGAGACTAGCATGGGTTATTCTCTAATCAGCTGATTCTCACTGGCTGGTGACATTGGGATGTCCGGAGATAAACATGGATGCTAGTTAAGGGAACTAGTTCATTGGAGTGACTAGCTGTAAGACTTCATATGGGAATCTACATGTAGATATGTCAATGAAGATCTTACTGCGGCTTAAGTGCGATGTTCCTTTGACTTGCAGTGTTCAAGTCATCTTGGTCATAGAGACTTATACTTTGACATCTTAAGCAAGCATCTCCAACGAGGTGTGGACCCAGGATGATCGGGTATAAGTCGAAGTGCCCGAAGATGTTTGAACAGCCTACAAAGGATTCACCACTCCTTGCGAGGAGATGTATACCCAGGCCTATCGTCGGATTGTTACTCAAAGCCTCTGGCCAGAGCATATCATGTTTAGAGTGAGAGTCTCTAAAATACATGAGAGTAATTAGAAATCCAAAGGACGATTAAGACATTACTTGGGCTAGGTGTGACGTAGTCAGCCTAGTGGGGACTGACACCATTGACCGTGTCCTGAACCAAGTAGGTATAAGGTGGTGAAGGGAATGGGGCACGATTCATTAGAGCTGCTGAAGGGTTTCAGAATAATTTCTTCTGAGGTCAAACCGTTGATCTTTCGATTAATTGGGGATCATGATGTACTACTAGGTGCCACTCATGATCGTTCTATAATTAGTTAATTATAGACGGCCAACATAAATCGAAAGCCTATTTAGTCACACGCACTACGAGTAATCCGAGGGATTTAAAACGAGTTGAAAATTGGATTTTCCGATCAAGAGAAATAAGTCGAATCTGAGTTACTCAGAGGCGCATTAGAAGCTAAAAATGGCTAAGTCTTTTGAAGGCTTTTTGGGTGAATTAAATTAGTTTAATTCGCGACGGTCCGGGTTGGGTTTGGCCGACCAAAGAGGGTGTTAACCCCTCTTTAGTGGCCAGCCAAATAAAAGGAGAAAACCAATTTAATTGGTTTAATTAATAAAATAAATATACTGCGATTTATTTTATAAATTATGGATAAATAAATTTGTATAAAGAAATTTATATTAATAAAATTTATAGAAATTTATTCTTTTATGGAAGATTAAAATAATCCATGAGTTGGTTCATTTTAATTTTATAAAATCAATTATGAATTGATTTATCCATAATAAGAAAGTTTATAAATTTCTTATAAAATTTATTCCATAATTTAAAGAGAAGAAGAATTAGTTTTTATTATAAATTAGTTTATAATAAAGACTTGGTTTAAACGGAATTAATTCATAAGAATTTATAGGATAAATTTCTTATGATAAATAATTAGTTTTATTATAAAGTTAGTTATAATAAAATTCATAAGAGAATTTATAGGATAAATCTCTTATGATAACTAATTTGTTTTATTATAAATTGTTTGTAATAAGACTAGGCTTAAAAGGAATAAGCAATAAGAATATTTATAAGATAAATTTCTTATAACTAATTCCGTTAATTCGGTTTAGAGGGAGACTTAGCAAAGGAGTTGCTACTATATAAAGGAACCAAAGGCTAGCCCTTAATTCCAATTGAGTAATTAAGAGATTAATTATTCTCTCCCTCTCTCTCTTCTCTTCTCTCCTCCTTCTCTTCTTCTTTCCTTAGGGCCGGCGCACCCTAGCTCTCTAGGGCCGGCGCACCCTAGTTCCTCTAGGGCCGGCGCCCAATCACAACACCAAGGGGGTGTTGCCGTGAGCCACTAGAAGAAGAAGAACCCGAACAAGAAGAAGAAGAAGCGGATAGCGACTCCTCTCCTCTCGGAATTCGATTCCGTTACTTCCTGTTGGTTAGTTTCTAACTCTTCTCTTGATCTTTCAAGTTGTGCCTATAGAGAATCTAGTAGTTCTCGTCGGCACAAAACTCGTGACTTTGCGAAGTCATCCCGAAGAGAACTCGGCGTGGACGCGAATAGAGGCGAAGCTTCCAAGGGACGCTACGGTTGGATCTCGTCCCTTACTTCGAGTTACGCGAGGTACTTGGTAAATTAGTTTACTTTTCGCAAACTTTTATTTTATGATTATGTCGATACACTATAAGGTTGCATGCTAGATACGAAGTTAAAATAATTTAGGAAATTATTTTATGCAAACTCTTCCGCTGCACGTAAAAATTTTAAATTTTACGAACTCGTATCCTTGTCGACATGCACCCGGTCCCAACAGTGGTATCAGAGCCGGTTAGTGTTCGACTTAATCAAATAATTGTTTTGTGGAAAACTTTGTCATGATCTCAATTTCGGAAATTTTTTTTTCAATTATGGAAACTCATGAAATTTCGCAAACGTTTGAAATTTTCTATTTCCTGAAATTTTATAATAATTTCGAAATCTTCCCATCTTTGGAAACTTTCCAATTTTGGAAATTTTTCTATTTAGAAATTTTCCAAATTTGGAAATATGTAAGTTTCCTTTGTACCAGAAACTTACAATTATTCTGAAAATCAATTTTCGAAATCTCGCAATTTTGGGCACTTTCTTTTGAGAAAGTCTAGACAAATTCATGGACAGTTAATTGACAATTAAATTTGAATTGGTTTTTAAATTGACAACAAAATTCTTTATTTTGGATTGAGCCTCGGGGAGCCGTCCAATTTAAAGTTAGTTGTTGTAATTTAATTTCCCAATTTTAATTGAAATTGTCATGTTTGATTGGATTGAGCCTCGGGGAGCCATCCAATTGGATTTACAACACATTACTTTTCTTTGGGTATCTGAGCCTCGGGGAGCCACCCTTAGAAAACAATTTGTTGTAATTAATTAAATCCATGAATAAAATATGTTTAAGAGGTGATGCTCTTACATATTGTTGTCTCCAAAATTAATTAGGAAAATGGTTTCCTATAGAGTTTCTTAAATGAGATTTTCATGAAAATAATATGTAGTTGAATTAAGGGATTTGTCTCTTAATTTAACAAGATTTGATTTAGAGAAATCA
Organism: Boesenbergia rotunda; assembly: GCA_024364735.1. NCBI lineage: Eukaryota > Viridiplantae > Streptophyta > Magnoliopsida > Zingiberales > Zingiberaceae > Boesenbergia > Boesenbergia rotunda. The sequence goes on along the minus strand of JAGFNQ010001832.1, from coordinate 55,082 downwards.
AAGTCTTGAACATATTATTTTCGAAATTAATTATGACAATTTAGGAAATTGTTTCCCAAAACAATTCCTTTAATAATGTATGAAATTATAATTAGGAAATCCGGTTCCTAATTTAATTCATGAGACTTGATAAATTAAGTCACATACATACTTTATTAAGGAAATCGTTAGTCATGACATAATTTTATGTCATGAATGTGCTTAAAAAGAATGAGACCCAAAACCCCTTACAAAATATTAAGGCCAACACCTTCCATAAATATGGTTAGAATCGGAGTTTTGTTTCTCGCTTGGGTTGATGGACACATCCATGCCCGACTTGAACCTCAACATGTTCAAACCATGGAATTAGTTTATGAATAATATAGTTCGAGTCAGAGGTCAATCATTAGTTTTGGTTGTTGGACACATCCAAGCCTGACTAAGCGGTTGAATGAGCTCCAACCATATTAAAACTATTTCTTGATTAATGGGTCAGCCTTAAGCTTGGAGCATCGATTTGTTGTGCCACAGCCAAGGTCGATGTAAAGAGAGGTGCAGTTGGGTGTTATGTATAATGATACATACTTGTTAATGAGTTAACAACCCAATGTTTTATGCAAACATTCAATTAGTTGATAGCATAATGTGATAGTTACATATATGTGATGTGTAATTGGTATAATTACCTACCTTCATAGCTAAGAAGAACTTGATGGCCACAGCCATGGTTGTTCTTATCTATGGTTGGATATCAACCTATTTGGAGATGTTCCTACGATCTCCCGAATTGATAATAAGGGTGAATCAATTCGTAAAATAAATAGGATTTAATTTATGTATGTTGATACATTCTTTAATAAATCTTCTCACATAATCTCAATTTATATTTCTAGGTTAATCACTCGATCATGTGTTCTCTGAATTTGCGTTCCATCTTGGACACCAACAAATTAACTTCATGGACTGGCTTCGAAACCTGAGGATAATCCTCAAGGCAGAGAAGATTGCTTATGTCCTTGAAAATCTACTTCCCTCAAATCCTCCAGCAGATGCAACTCCAGACCAATTGGTGGCCTATCAGAAACATGTGACCGATTCTGAACTTGCAAGTTGCATCATGCTAGCCTCTATGATACCTGAGCTACAAAAGCAGCATGAGCATATGGATGCTTATACTATCATCTTCCATCTTAATGAGTTGTTTGAAGAGCAGGCGAGATCCGAAAGGTTCGAAGTCTCCAGACTCCTCTTCACAACTAAGATGCAAGAAGGCACTTCTGCCTCGCAGTTTGTGCTAAAGATGTTGGGGTACATTGAGCGACTGAACACACTCGGTTTTGCAATGGATCATGAACTAAGTATTGACTTAATTCTGAGTTGTTTGCCCAAAAGTTATTCACAATTTGTGATGAACTATCGGATGAACAAGCTGGAAACTACCATTCCTGAGTTAGTCAACCTGCTGAAGTCTGTAGAGCCTTCTGTAAAGCAGGAACAAAAGACAGTTCTGTTAGTTGGTTCCTCGAAGAAAGGTTCTAAGAGGAAGGCCAAAGAACAGAATAAGGGAAAGAAGAAAAAGGCCAAAAAGACTGAAAATACCCTAAAAGGCACTTGCCATCACTGTGGCAAGGAGAGTCACTGGCGAAGAAACTGCAAGGTTTATCTTGAGTCCTTGAAAGAGAAGGCATCCGATGCCCCATCCTCTTCAAGTATCTTCGTTATTGAATGTCACTCTATTTCCTCAAATACCTGGGTACTTGATACTGGGTGTAGCTCACATATATGTAATGACATACGGGGCTAAGGAATAGAAGAAGACTCGTCAAGGGAGAAGCAGATTTGCGAGTTGGAAATGGAGCAAGGATTGCTGCTATTGCCATCGGAACATATTTACTAAAGCTCCCGACTGGACGTATCTTAGAACTGGATAATTGTTATTTCGTTCCTTCATTAATAAAGAACATTGTATCTATTTCATGTTTGAATGAAAAAGGTTATCATTTGACTTTTAGTAACAATTGTTGTTACATAACTTTGAATGGCGTTCTTTATGGGAATGGAACTTTGTGCAATGGCATCTACACGTTAGATTTATCCAGTGACGTTTTCAATATCGAAGTTAGCAACAAATGTGCTCGAATAGATAATCGAATAGACTCCTACACTTGACATTGCCGTCTTGGCCATGTAAGTAAGAAACGCATGACCGAATTGCACCGATGTGGAATTTTGGAATCATTTGAACCCGATTCATTTGATACATGCGAATCGTGCTTAAAAGGCAAGATGACCAAATTACCCTTTACCGGAAAAGGTAATCAAGTGGGAGAGTTGCTTGGTCTAATACATACCGATGTATGTGGACCAATGTCAACTCCTGCACAAGGAGGCTATAGCTACTTCATCACCTTTATCGATGATCACTCACGATTCGGGTACGTGTTCTTGATGAAACACAAATCTGAAGCTTTTGATAAATTCAAAGAGTTCAGAAATGAAGTAGAGAAACAACTTGGCAAAAGTATTAAAATACTTCGATCCGATCGGGGTGGTGAATACTTAAGTCAAGAGTTTCAAGATTATCTAAGGGACAATGGGATATTATCCCAATGGACTCCGCCATATACACCACAGCATAATGGTGTATCTGAGAGGCGAAACCGAACCTTGATGGACATGGTTAGGTCGATGATGAATCATGCAACTCTTCCAAAATCCTTTTGGGGTTATGCACTTAAGACAGCTGTTTATTTATTAAACAGAGTCCCGACCAAGGTAGTCTCTACTACTCCATATGAGATTTGGAATAGTAAGAAACCTCACTTAACTCACCTTAAGATATGGGGTTGTCCTGCTTACGTGAAGCGGGTTGTATCAGACAAATTGGATGCTAAGTCTGATAAATGTCTATTTATTGGAACCCTAAGGAAGCGAAGGGTTACCAATTCTATCATCCCTTGGAACAAAAGGTGTTTGTTTCAAGGCATGCTGTATTTCTAGAAAAAGAATTTCTTTTACAAGAAAACAGTGGGAGTGGCTTTGAACTTGATGAAGTTTAAGAAACTCCAATAGACATTACAGAGACACCGAGTCTAGGCCCACAACCGATAATTCATAATGATGAGCTATCAGTTGAACCTAAAACTACACCACCTCTTCGTAGGTCTGATAGGACACGCAACATTCCAGAGAGATACGGATTTCTCGTAAGTGAATCGAACGACGTGTTGCTCATTGGCGATGACGAACCTATCAGTTATGAAGATGTTCTGAAAAGTTCAGAAAGGGACAAATGGCTTGAAGCCATGAAGTCGGAAATGGATTCCATGTACGAAAATCAAGTATGGGACTTGGTTAACCCACCTGAAGGGATTAAACCCATAGGGTGCAAGTGGGTTTTCAAGAAGAAAACCGACATGGAAGGTAATGTTGTTACCTTTAAGGCTAGATTAGTGGCAAAAGGATATCGTCAGAAACAAGGAATTGATTATGACGAAACCTATTCGCCAGTAGCTATGCTTAAATCCATTCGGATGCTCCTAGCCATAGCAGCTCATTATGATTATGAGATATGGCAAATGGATGTGAAAACAGCTTTCCTTAACGGAAACCTGCTTGAGGACGTATACATGATACAGCCTGAAGGTTTCACATCGGTTGATAAAACCAAGGTATGCAAGCTTCGACGATCCATATATGGACTGAAGCAAGCATCTAGGAGCTGGAATATCCGTTTTGATGAGACAATCAAAAAGTTTGATTTCTCACAAAATCCTGACGAACCCTGTGTGTACAAGAAGGTTAGTGGGAGTGCAGTCGTATTCCTAGTATTATATGTCGACGACATCTTACTTATAGGAAACGATATTTCAGTCTTACAGACAGTTAAAATTTGGTTATCCAAAACTTTCTCCATGAAAGACCTGGGAGAAGCAACCTATATCCTTGGGATTAGAATCTATAGAGATAGATCAAAACGGTTGCTCGGTCTTTCGCAGTCTACATATATAGACCGAGTGCTAAAAAGGTTTAGCATGTCGGAATCCAAGAAAGGTTACCTTCCCATTAGGCATGGGATCAACCTTTCAAAGTCTATGTGTCCGCGCACAGAAGACGAGAGGATTTGCATGAATAAGATTCCCTATGCATCCGCGATAGGATCTATCATGTATGCTATGTTATGTACTAGGCCTGATGTATCGTATGCTTTGAGCGTCACAAGCAGATACCAGTCGGATCCAGGAATGGATCACTGGGCGGCTGTTAAGACAATCCTTAAGTACTTAAGAAGAACTAAGGATGTGTTCCTAATATATGGAGAAGGAGATATGGTAATACGTGGGTATACAGATGCCAGTTTCCAGACAGATAAGGATGACTCCAAATCGCAGTCTGGATACGTATTTACTTTGAATGGAGGCGCAGTAAGTTGGAAAGTTCCAAACAAGACACCGTAGCGGATTCCACCACGGAAGCGGAATATATCGCAGCTTCGGAAGCAGCAAAGGAAGCAGTCTGGATCAAGAAGTTTGTCTCCGAACTTGGTGTGGTTCCAACCATTGATGATGCAGTGCCGGTTTACTGCGACAACAATGGAGCTATTGCACAAGCAAAGGAACCAAGGTCTCATCAGCGATCCAAACACGTGCTTCGCCGCTATCATCTGATCAGAGAGATTATAAGTAGGAATGACATACAAATTGAGAGAGTTCCCACTGAAAGGAATATAGCGGATCCTTTAACTAAGGCCTTGCCTCAAAGCAAGTTTGAGGGTCATGTTAGAGCCTGTGGTATTGGATACCGTAGCGATTGGCATTAGGCCAAGTGGGAGTTTGTTAGTGATATGAGAGAAGTGTCCTAAGGCAATCGCCTTATGATTGTAAAACATTTATATTAATAAATGATAATTCACTATTTGAGTATACATGCTTGTGTATTTGATTGGGATCTTAAACTCATCTACTGAATGTCGCAATACAACTCACAGCATAAGAGAATTTGTGATGAGATCACAACTAGTGATTATCTCTAAATGCGCAAATGTGAAGTATTGAAAATATCCCTAGTCGATGAATTGATAAAAACGGACACTATCAATTCTGTTGAGACTAGCATGGGTTATTCTCTAATCAGCTGATTCTCACTGGCTGGTGACATTGGGATGTCCGGAGATAAACATGGATGCTAGTTAAGGGAACTAGTTCATTGGAGTGACTAGCTGTAAGACTTCATATGGGAATCTACATGTAGATATGTCAATGAAGATCTTACTGCGGCTTAAGTGCGATGTTCCTTTGACTTGCGGTGTTCAAGTCATCTTGGTCATAGAGACTTATACTTTGACATCTTAAGCAAGCATCTCCAAGGAGGTGTGGACCCAGGATGATCGGGTATAAGCCGAAGTGCCCGAAGATGTTTGAACAGCCTACAAAGGATTCACCACTCCTTGCGAGGAGATGTATACCCAGGCCTATCGTCGGATTGTTACTCAAAGCCTCTGGCCAGAGCATATCATGTTTAGAGTGAGAGTCTCTAAAATACATGAGAGTAATTAGAAATCCAAAGGACGAGTAAGACATTACTTGGGCTAGGTGTGACGTAGTCAGCCTAGTGGGGACTGACACCATTGACCGTGTCCTGAACCAAGTGGGTATAAGGTGGTGAAGGGAATGGGGCACGATTCATTAGAGCTGCTGAAGGGTTTCAGAATAATTTCTTCTGAGGTCAAACCGTTGATCTTTCGATTAATTGGGGATCATGATGTACTACTAGGTGCCACTCATGATCGTTCTATAATTAGTTAATTATAGACGGCCAACATAAATCGAAAGCCTATTTAGTCACACGCACTACGAGTAATCCGAGGGATTTAAAACGAGTTGAAAATTGGATTTTCCGATCAAGAGAAATAAGTCGAATCTGAGTTAGTCAGAGGCGCATTAGAAGCTAAAAATGGCTAAGTCTTTTGAAGGCTTTTTGGGCGAATTAAATGAGTTTAATTCGCGACGGTCCGGGTTGGGTTTGGCCGACCAAAGAGGGTGTTAACCCCTCTTTGGTGGCCGGCCAAATAAAAGGAGAAAACCAATTTAATTGGTTTAATTAATAAAATAAATATAGCGCGATTTATTTTATAAATTATGGATAAATAAATTTGTATAAAGAAATTTATATAAATAAAATTTATAGAAATTTATTCTTTTATGGAAGATTAAAATAATCCATGAGTTGGTTCATTTTAATTTTATAAAATCAATTATGAATTGATTTATCCATAATAAGAAAGTTTATAAATTTCTTATAAAATTTATTCCATAATTTAAAGAGAAGAAGAATTAGTTTTTATTATAAATTAGTTTATAATAAAGACTTGGTTTAAACGGAATTAATTCATAAGAATTTATAGGATAAATTTCTTATGATAAATAATTAGTTTTATTATAAAGTTAGTTATAATAAAATTCATAAGAGAATTTATAGGATAAATCTCTTATGATAACTAATTTGTTTTATTATAAATTATTTGTAATAAGACTAGGCTTAAAAGGAATAAGCAATAAGAATATTTATAAGATAAATTTCTTATAACTAATTCCGTTAATTCGGTTTAGAGGGAGACTTAGCAAAGGAATTGCTACTATATAAAGGAACCAAAGGCTAGCCCTTAATTCCAATTGAGTAATTAAGAGATTAATTATTCTCTCCCTCTCTCTCTTCTCTTCTCTCCTCCTCTTCTTCTTTCCTAAGGGCCGGCGCACCCTAGCTCTCTAGGGCCGGCGCACCCTAGTTCCTCTAGGGCCGGCGCCCAATTACAACACCAAGGAGGTGTTGCCGTGAGCCACTAGAAGAAGAAGAACTTGAACAAGAAGAAGAAGAAGCGGATAGCGACTCCTCTCCTCTCGGAATTCGATTCCGTTACTTCTTGTTGGTTAGTTTCTAACTCTTCTCTTGATCTTTCAAGTTGTGCCTATAGAGAATCTAGTAGTTCTCGTCGGCACAAAACTCGTGACTTTGCGAAGTCATCCCGAAGAGAACTCGGCGTGGACGCGAATAGAGGCGAACTTCCAAGGGACGCTACGGTTGGATCTCGTCCCTTACTTCGAGTTACGCGAGGTACTTGGTAAATTAGTTTACTTTTTGCAAACTTTTATTTTATGATTATGTCGATACACTATAAGGTTGCATGCTAGATACGAAGTTAAAATAATTTAGGAAATTATTTTATGCAAACTCTTCCGCTGCACGTAAAAATTTTAAATTTTACGAACTCGTATCCTTGTCGACATGCACCCGGTCCCAACAAGTGGAGCATCCGGCGGCAGGAATCCAAGCTTGCGACGCCGGCGGTGAGGAAGAATAGGAAAGAGCCCGACGATTTTTGGAAGAAGAAGCTTCTTCCTTCTTCTTCTTCCTCTTTGTTCTCCATTGTGTTCTCAAACATGAGAACTTGTGGCCAGCACACCCTTGAGGTCTTGGAGCAGTCGGCGGCACAAGGACGGAGGAGGAGAGACTTGTCGGTGCAACTCCATCCTTTGGAGTTAGGGTTTTGGCTAGGTGGAGAAGAAGGTGGTTTTTTGGAGCGCCTTGGTGATCTCGGTTCTGTTGGTGCAGGAAGCACCATATTGAACCTTGTTTTGATATTGGCAAAGGATTCAAAGTTAAGTTTATTTGTGATCTAATAAAGTTACTTGAGTGTGCAGAAAGAAGTCCTAGTGAAGGGCTGCTAGGCACCTGGCGAAGGACTGTCAGGAAACAAAGTCCTAGCGAAGGGCTGCTAGGCACCTGGTGAAGAACTGCCAGGAAACAAAGTCCTAGCAAAGGGTTGCTAGGCACCTGGCGAAGGAATGCCAGGATACAAAGCCCTAGCGAAGGGCTGCTAGGCACCTGGTGAAGGACTGCCAGGAAACAAAGTCCTAGCGAAGGACTGCTAGGCACCTGGCGAAGGAATGCCAGGATACAAAGCCCTAGCGAAGGAATGCTAGGCACCAGGCGAAGGACGGCTTGGTATTCAAGATCTGGCGAAGGACAGCTGGGCACCTGACGAACGACTGCTGGGCAAAAGTCCAACCGGAGGAGCCGGTTGGTATCAGGTAAATTCTCCTGAGAGGAGTAGGTGAGGATGCGTTCCCCGTCGAGGGAACAGTAGGCGTCGGTTCGACCTAGGGCTCCATTTTGGAGACCCAAAGTCAGAACCAAGACAGCTAAGGCTGTATAAAACTAATAATTGATTGCTCTATGTTGTTATAGACTTATCCTGGATGCAGGACCGAAGGAATGAGTGTCTGCAGCTCAGAACGCCTCAAAGGAGAGAGGCAGCAGCTGAGCAGGGCGCCCCTAGTGTCCTGGGCGCCCCCAAGGTCAAGGCAAAACAAGTTAAGCAAGAGTTCGCTTCGGAAGCTTGCTGGGCGGGGCACCCCCGTGCTCCCGGGCGCCCCCAGTGTCCAGGGCGCCCCGGGATCAAGCCAACGAAGGGGATAAACTTTATCCAGCCGAGAAGCCAGCTGAAAGGGTCAACCAGGGCGCCCCTAGCGTCTTGGGCGCCCCCACAGTCAACCCTCAGCCCTATTCGAGTGGGATAAGAGCTGACCGAGACTTGCTCGGATCGGGTGACACGTGGGGGGGGGGGGGGGGGCGCCCCCAACGTTCAGGGCACCCCGAGAGGCTATAAAAAGCCCCTCGACCCCAAGGCTTCGTACAACAACTTCTTCCAACGCTTTCACGTTCTTCTACTTGAGTCGCTCTGCTACAGAAACCTCCCAACTCGAGATACATGCGCCGACGACGTCCCTCTGCTCCGAGATACATTCCACACCGGACGTCGGTAACGAAGAGCTGTCTTTTTCTTTACTGTACTATTATTGTAATCATCTTTCTGTAAACTATTTTGCGCACATATAGAATTGCCCGCAGTAAACGGTCAACGACTGTGGGCCTTGGAGTAGGAGCCGACCGCGACTCCGAACCAAGTAAAATCTTGGTGTTTGCGTGTTGTTTGTTTTTAATTTCCGCTATGCATTCTCTATCTTACAATCTGAAACGTTTTACGATATTCACCCCCCTCTATCGTTTTCTCTCGATCGAACAAGTGGTATCAGAGCGGGGAAGCTCAAATTTTGTGCAACCACCAATTTGGGAGTTTTTCGGATTTACAAAATTCTTTTCATTTTATTTCTTTTCTTTTTGTTAATTAACACCACTCGATCATTTTTGCTTTTTATTTTCAAATAAATAATATTTGTGGGTGGATTTAATTTTTGAATTTTTAATTTTCAATTTTCAATTTTGAATTTCTGCCTTTTTCAATTTTGAATTTTTATTTTTTCACCGTAAGTCAGAATTAATAAAATGATCAATTTTTGAAAATTTGACATAAACTTTTTTTATTATTTTAATATTTTTTTCGAAATTCGTGCTACCTTAAATCAAGTAAATTTTTTCCCAAACACTGAATTCTTACTGTTTCATCATTAATCAAAATTGATAAAGCTAATATTTTCAAAAATTTGTCATAAATTTTTTATTATTATTTTAATATCTTACCTCGAAATTCGTGCAATATTTATCTTGGGTTATTTTTTTTCCTTCTCCCGCACTACTAATCCAAGACCAAGTCTTGGTATATTTTTGTATTTCTCTTGTGTACAGGGTTTAAAACAAATGGTCAACCAAGAATGAAACAGTGCCCGTCCACCACTCTTCTCTGGCGAGAACTTCAAAACCTGGAAGGATCTAATGGAATCCCACCTAAAGGCCCATCTAGATCTATGGATGATAATCCAAATGGGGTTTAGATTCCCCACAGAAGATGGGATAGCACTCGCTTGGGATAAATTGGATGAAGCAATTCTGAGGAAGATCGAGATTGATGCCAGGGCAACAACAATCTTACAATGCGGCCTGACCAAAGAAGAACTGAAGCGGATCAGATCCTTCAACTATGCCAAAGAGCTGTGGGAGAAGCTAATCAACCTACACGAAGAGAGCTCCGATATTGAGATCTTTGAAGGTGTGATGCTCGAATCATCGGATGAATCAGACATTAAGGAAGATCAGGCAAGTCATTTTGTATTCTCGGCTCAAGCACAAGTAGCTGCGACAGAATCGACACCCGACGTCGAAATCGAACCAGAGTCAGACAACGAGTTTTCTGAGACAAAAACGGTAACTAATTTTGAATCATTTTCGGAATTAAGGATAAATAATCAAGCTGATACTGCAATGGTCGAGGAAGGTATAGTTTTCATTGCAGGGAAAACTCCAAGAGAACTGCAAAAGAGGCATCAACCAGTACCTAAGTCCAACTCAGACTCAGAACTTGACGACGAAGAAGGAGATCCTCGGAAACTGGTCCGGTTGGCTCGCGACCACTATAAAATACTAAAGAAACAATCAAGCAGAAGAAAGATGGCTAAAATCAAGGGGGAGACCTCCAAAAAGAAATCTAAAGGTAAATTTACAGTATTTGAAAATCCATTATTTACCTTGAATAATATGATTGAACCTTATAAATTAGTCAAAGCAAACATTAGTAAATTGGAACAAGAAGATGAAATATTGAAACATAAGGTCAAAATGCTAGAAAGCCTAATTCACAATTTTGCTAATTCTAAAAACCCAGAATATCATTACAATTATGACGTGACTTAGATGATTACTTTTCTCGCATATTTTATTATGCTTAGATTTAGGATTGGTTAGATTAAGGACTAAAACGATTAACTGAAATTTGAACAACATAGTATTGGGTGGAGGTGAGATGATAGTACGTTAGGGAAGTCTCTTCTAATAAGGTCAAGTATACTCTACTTGGTCTGTTTAGACTGGTGAAACTAGCCGAAGTTACTGATCCAATACCCAAACTAGTTAGACTAGCATTTGTTAACAAGTAATTTTGAAAATAAAATTTCACTAAAAGGCTTTGTCAAGGAAAGGGTTGATGATCCAATAAGGCTACGGCCAAAGAAGACCTTGTGCCTCGCTAAGACCTGGAAGCTAATTTTTAAAATTCAAATTCAATTTACTTCTTGTCAAATTCAAATCTAATACAAATTTCAATCAATCGTAGATTCAACCATTTTTTTTCAAAATAAAATTAAAATTCATTAAAATGGTTTTCAAAATTAATTTAACTCTTCAAAACTAATCATAATTTTTCAAAATAAAATCCTTACTTCTATCAAAACCTGTCTCACAAAAACCCATAAGGTTAACATGCTTGATCACGTAGAACTGGGTGAGACATGTAGGACCTAAAAGATTAATTCACCATCCTTCTAAATAAAACTCAAAATGCTTTCAAAAGTTATTCAAAATTATCTCTAGTTAATTTGGTTTACTGTACCCTACTTTTTCAACTCTAACAGTTTCAAAATACTGAATTTTATTTTAAATATCACAATAGACTCGTTCTAAATATAATCTAGGGCTTGTTTGATTTAGTTATTGATTGGTCAAACATAGTCAACTGAGTCAAAACCTAGTCAATACTAAAGACCCTTCAAGCACTTAGATAAAGTCAAGACGAGTCGGATACAAGGGGAGTTTTTTTTTATTTGTCGAAATTTAGATTTATTCTCAAAAACCTTATGCTCTAAAATTTAGTATCATCTCAAAATAAGGTTTTCAAAAATTGTCTCAAAAACCTTGGTATATTACTATCTCATTGAAGAACCATTATCATTTCAAAATCTTCTTCGGGGCTTATGCTTTAAAAAATTATCTTCATTTCAAGTTGTGTTTTCAAAAATTTATCTCCTTAAAAGTTATCATACTCAGAAGGTTATTCAAAATAATTCATTTGATTTTAATAAACCCTAAAGACACAGAGGAAGGTCCACTTCATGATCTACAAGGACTCCTAGGATGTGTCAAATTTAGGGAGAGTTTGAGTCAAAAGAAGAACTTCTGAAATGTTTTTTTTATTTGTTTTGAAGTTATTAGATAATTCTTATAATTTAAATCAAACCTTAAAACTCAAAGGAAGATCGCTTGTAGTCAACAAACTTCCTAGGACTAGGTCATGTTTAGGGGGAGATCAAATTAAAAGAATTATTGAACATTTTCAAAATTAGATGTTTTCATGCACTGCACGTTTAAAATCTTTTTGAGAAGTTAAATAATTTTTCATTCAAAATATCATTATTTTATTTTTTAAAATTCTTATGGCTTATGAAATTATTTTTGAAATAATATTTACTTGAGTTGGAGAAATTTCCAGGACACTTAGGAAAATGTCCTTGTAGTTAACAAGGTTTCCTAGGATTGTGTCAGACTGGAAAAGAAACCTAGTCAGGTAAAATATTATGTTTTCAAAATGCATAATACTTTCAAAAATTATTTATATTTTTCAAAGTCTAATAGTTTTCAAAAACAGTACTTAGACTTTCCAAAAAGGCTCAATCTATTTTTTCAAAAGTACTTGCATATTTTTCAAAAATTGCATAATATCTTTCAAAAGTACTTATATTTTTCAAAAATTCTATAATATCTTTCAAAAGTACTTCTATTTTTTAAAATATAATGTTTTCAAAAAGTACTAATACTTTTCTAAGGCAATAGTATTCTAAGTACGTGAATTTTCTAAAGATTTACCTATAAATACAAAAAAAAAATTCAAAATTGTACAATACCTTTCAAAGTGGAGTTTTGTTGGTGCAATTTAAGCTTTTGCTATGCTTTCAAGAATTATACTAAGTATTTTTATATTTTCAAAACTCATAGACTCTGATACACAAACTTTTTCTTAAAACTTATTTTAAAATATATTTCTTTATTGATATATATAGCCAAGGGGGAGAGCAAGAAAGAGAGAAAGGAATTTTTTATCTCCTTTTTGAAAAGCAAAAATTTCTAAGTGTTTTAAATTTTTTAAGTGCATGTTTTTCCTAAGTAAAATTTTTCTTAGTAAATAAAATTTGTCTGAGCAAAACCATTTTGAAAATGTTGGCAAATGTTCCTAAGTAAAGTTTTTTTTGGTGAAAAACTTGTCTAGAAAATTCTTAAAGTTTTTGTTTTTTTAAATACACAAAGTATTTCCAAGCATATTCTTCTAAGTGTGCAAATTCTTTTAAAACAAAATTTTTCCAATTCTCAAAGTTGAAATTTTTTAGGGAAATTTGGATTCAAAATTTTGCCTAAGTAATTTTTTTGTAAAAGCTTTTAACAAAATTTAGGCTTGCTTTTCAAAAGTGTTTATTGATACAAATGCTTTTACTCTTTTTTTAAACACCTTGTCAAAAACCTATTTTTGGTAAAACTCAAAACTCCCTATTAGAAACCTTGTTCGCCCATGTATGTTTTTGATATATGTCAAAGGGGGAGGAAAGGTCAAAGTTAAGTGTTTTATGTGTTTTATAACACAAGTATTCAGGGTTTTAGGGGGAGTATGAGAAATAAAGAATTTTTTTTCAACTCTATTTATTCTGTTCATAAACAATTATACTTCATTGTTTACCTTATGTTCTTAACTGTTATAAGTTTTTAACTTAACTTTGAATTGTGTTGCCATAAATCAAAAAGGGGGAGATTGTTGGTGCAGGAGCACCATATCGAACCTTGTTTCGATATTGGCAAAGGATTCAAAGTTAAGTTTATTTGTGATCTAATAAAGTTACTTGAGTGTGCAAAAAGAAGTCCTAGCGAAGGGCTGCTAGGCACCTGGCGAAGGACTGCCAAGAAACAAAGTCCTAGAGAAGGGCTACTAGGCACCTGGTGAAGGACTACTAGGAAACAAAGTCCTAGCGAAGGGCTGCTAGGCACCTGGCGAAGGAATGCCAGGATACAAAGCCCTAGCGAAGGGCTGCTAGGCACCTGGTGAAGGACTGCCAGGAAACAAAGTCCTAGCGAAGGACTGCAAGGCACCTGGCAAAGGAATGCCAGGATACAAAGCCCTAGCGAAGGACTGCTAGGCACTTGGTGAAGGAATCCAGGATACCAAGCCCTAGCGAAGGAATGCTAGGCACCAGGCGAAGGACGGCTTGGTACTGAAGACCTGGCGAAGGACGGCTTGGTACTGAAGACCTGGCGAAGGACAGCTGGGCACCTGGCGAAGGACTGCTGGGCAAAAGTCCAACCGGAGGAGCCGGTTGGCATCAGGTAAATTTTCCTAAGAGGAGTAGGTAAGGACGCGTTCCCCGTCGAGGGAACAGTAGGCGTCGGTTTGACCTAGGGCTCCATTTTGGAGACCCAAAGTCAGAACCAAGACAGCTAAGGCTGTATAAAACTAATAATTGATTGCTCTATGTTGTTTTGGACTAACCCTGGATGCAGGACCGAAGGAATGAGTGTCTGCAGCTCAGAATGCCTCAAAGGAGAGAGGCAGCAGCTGAGCAGGGCGCCCCCATGGTCAAGGCAAAACAAGTTAAGCAAGTGTTCGGTTCGGAAGCTTGCTGGGCGGGGCGCCCCCGTGCTCCCGGGCGCCCCCAGTGTCCAGGGCGCCCCGGGATCAAGCCAACGAAGGGGATAAACTTTATCCAGTCAAGAAGCCAGCTGAAAGAGTCAACCAGGGCGCCCCCAGCATCCCGGGCGCCCCCACAGTCAACCCTCAGCCCTATTCGAGTGGGATAAGAGCTGACCGAGACTTGCTCGGATCGGGTGACACGTGGGGGGGGGGGGCGCCCCCAATGTTCAGGGTGCCCCGGGAGGCTATAAAAAGCCCCTCGACCCCAAGACTTCGTACAACAACTTCTTCCAACGCTTTCACGCTCTTCTACTTGAGTCGCTCTGCTACAGAAACCTCCCAATTCGAGATACAAGCGCCGACGACGTCCCTCTGCTCCGAGATACATTCCACACCGGACGTCGGTAACGAAGAGCTGTCTTTTTCTTTACTGCACTATTATTGTAATCATCCTTCTGTAAACTGTTTTGCGCACATATAGAATTGTCCACAGTAAACGGTCAACGACCGTGGGCCTTGGAGTAGGAGCCGACCGCGACTCCGAACCAAGTAAAATCTTGGTGTTTGCGTGTTGTTTGTTTTTAATTTCCGCTGTGCATTCTCTATCTTACAATCTGAAACGTTTTATAATATTCACCCCCCTCTATCATTTTCTCTCGATCCAACAGGTTCTTTGTAACTCGTCGCCCACACGACGTCCGGGAGGGGAGGGACATAAGGTAGAAGGCTACGAGGTAAAGGAAGGTATAATTCTCTTCCTTGGTTCCTTTGGTTAGTCTCGTCATTTCGTGTGTGTGATAATTAATTATTATTGTTTTGATTAATCATTAATCATAGATAATAATTAATTATTTGGACCTCGATAATAAATACAAAAACCAATGATCCACACGTTGTCCTTTCCGCAGTCGAACGGTTAGGCAAATTACAAGGCTCGATCTTTGAGATTGGCCAAGTTGTAATTTGGATCGTTTGATACAATGACGAAATGGTCGTTGGGAGACAGGTCTCCATTCAGATTAATTTTTAATCCGTAAACATAGAGAGGTCTCTCAAGGACGACCAAGTATTCGCTTAGGAAACCCGCCAAGTCATACCCATCATGTTGTGCTTATCCCAAGCTTCATACATAGACACTGTCCTAGCTCGTTTTAGCATGGAAAACTCTAAGAAAGGTTTTCTACCTTACAGGCATGGAGTCCCTCTATCTAAGGAGATGTGCCCTAAAATATCAAAGGAGATAGAGGAGATGAAGGTGGTTCCTTATGCATCGGCTGTAGGAAGCCTCATGTAAGCTATGTTGTGTACGAGACCGGATATCTATTTTGCCATGGGCATGGTTAGCAGATATTAGAGTAACCCTGGACAGGGACATTGGACTATGGTAAAGCATATACTGAACTACCTGAGAAGGACTAGGGATTATATACTAGTTTACCGGGCAGACCAATTACTCCCTGTGGGTTATACGGATTCAAACTTCCAATCGGATAGGGAGAAAAGTAAGTCTACCTCGGGGTTTGTGTTTACTTTAGGAGGTGGAGCCATAGTAAGGAAGAGTGTCAAGCAGAAATACATGGCGGACTCCACCATGAATTTTGAGTATGTAGCAGCCTCAGAGGCAGCCAAGGAAGCTGTATGGCTCAGGAACTTCAAATGGATTTGGATGTGATTTCTGGTTTGCCCAGATCTATCACAATTTATTGTAATAACAGTGGTGCAGATACAAACTCGAAGGAACCACGAACCCATAAGGTGAGTAAACACATAGAGCGCAAGTACCACCTGATACGAGAAATCGTAAAGCGAGGAGAAGTAGTTGTCGCCAAGATTGCATCGGAGGACAACCTGGCGGATCCTTTCACTAAGGCCCTTCTTGCAAGAGCTTTTGATAGACATGTGGAGGATATGGGAGTCAGATGTATGGCACTGGAAGGACAGCAGAGTCTTTGAGTATAAGTGGGAGATTGTTAGGATGTATACTAAAAGTCTTGCCTTTTTTATATGAACATCTACATTTTGAAAGAGAATCACAACAACACTGTTGCATGTTTATATTAGTACGTGTATACTGTCTGATACTTTGCATTGTAGATAACATGGTGTGTGGTGACACACAGAAGATCATGTTATCCACCCCTTGCAGAGTATAAGTAGAGGCTCACAAGCAAGATGGAGTTGGACAAACCATCAGGATGGTTGTAGTGTAATTAGGTGTGGTTCATCTTGACCGTAGAATTACACTAGTGCACTTTGTGTGCATTGAACAGGACCAACATAGAGGTGATCCAATTTATACTAACTTTATAATTGGATCGGACCTCGGTTTATTATGGAGTACATGCTCTGAATCCCGGTATAATAACGGGCATATGTACTTAGTAGTTATTTCTTTGATTTACTAATAGGCGAGATTTATTCTGCTAAATCGATAGGCCTAGTAAGTTGGGAAAAAATATTATTTACATGGTGTGCCATTGATTATAGACAGAATCCGTGTCCTGGTGAGTCGGGATGATGATGCCCCTTTGATGAGCTCATAAGGTTCATCATGTTAAATCCTGCAAGTGGACTTGGTCCAACATGATGATAAGGATGAGTGGTACTAGTCAAGGAGTTAGAGGTTGATTAATTAAAATTATCAGTAATTTAAATTAATCAACGGGCATTCGATATCTTAAACGTGGGGAGATGTTTGTGTTGGTGCAAGTTGCATCAATGATGTTCTCCTTTAAGTGTTTTAATGTTTGACAATACACTTAAGTCAGTGATACAATGAATAGACAAAGGGGAGCAAAGGAGAAGTAACCTAAGTTGAAGAAAAGACCTAGCGGAGGGCTGCTAGGCACCTAGCGAAGGGCTGCTAGGTATCGAAACTCTAAGTCCTGGCGAAGGATTGCTAGGCACCAGACGAAGGACCGCTTGGTAACAAAGACCTAGCGAAGGGCTGCTAGGCAAAGAAGACCTAGCGAAGGGCTGCTAGGCATAGAATACCTAGCAAAGGATTGCTAGGCACCAGGCGAAGGACCGCTTGGTAACAAAGACCTAGCGAAGGGCTGCTAGGCACCTGGCGAAGGATTGCTAGGGAATGAAGACTTGGTCCGAGGGACTAAGCAACTTAGCTGAGCGATGACTAAGGACAGGAGTAGAGACGGGTCAGGGTTTGGGCGTCTCGAGGTCCGGAGGTATCGAAAGCTAAGCAAAAGTCCACCCGAAGGACTGGGTGGCAACCGTCTCCTGAAAGGAGTAGGTGAAAGGCGTGTTCTCGGGGGATGGGAACTTGCGCCGGTTCGACCTAGGGTTTCGTGAAAATCCGAAGTCAGAACCAAGTCCTTAAGGCTAATATTATATGTATCTATGCTTTGTGTTTGTATATCTTGCAGGTACCAAGAGTGGAAGAGAAGTAGGCTGTTGGAGGCCCTAAGCAGGGTGCCCCCAGTGTTGGGGGCTCCCCCATGCATCCAGGGCACCCTCAACAGTGGGGGCGCCCCCAGACAGTGCTAAAGATGCAGTAAAAGTGAAGCAGGCAGAACAGGTGTCAAGCGGGGCGCCCGGAGCGTCCGGGGCGCCCGGGTTCGAACTTGTTTATGCTGTTTCGTGTCAGAAACACAGATAAGCCTCCATGAGGGCGCCCGGAAGGTCCGGGGTGCCCTGGTCAAAGCTGTTATCAGCTGCGGCGAGGTAGGCGCAGGGATAAAGTTTGACCGAGTCTTCCGGGGCGCCCCCAGCGTTCAGGGCGCCCCCAGGAGGCCTATATAAGGGGCTTCGTCCCCTTTGCTTCAACATCAACTTCCAAGAGCGATTCCAAGCATTCTAACCAACGACAACACGCTAGAGACGAGGCTTTACGACCGGGAGGCTCCAGGAGGAAGTGCGCGGCACTTTGGAGGTCCAGATCGGCCGAGCTTCAGACTTTGTCTTGTTGGTTTGCTTTTATTTAAATTTCGCACTTAATTTTTTATATTATTGCTTGTAATCATGCACTGTAAGTCGGGTTTCTCTTCCTCCGAAAAGTCCGGGAAGGAGACCAATCGTGGACGGACGTTCCCGTGCATAGGCCTTGGATGTACTGACCCTGGGGGGTCGGGAACCAAGTAAAAATCCACTGTGTCACTGTCTTGCTTTATTTCTTTTATTTACTTTTCCGTTGTGCTACTAATGTTCTAAGTTCAGAACGATCCAAGTTTTTCTATGAAGTTTTCGTGAGTAATTTTCACGATCGATATTCACCCCCCTCTATCGACGGCACCGGTCCTACAGTTTGTACTCGTCATAGGTGGAGCTCATATGTAAATATGGGGGTTGGTGAGGTAGTTCAACGGAGAATCTTTACTGGAATGGTTCTTCATTAATGGATCAGGTTTGGGTCCATTAGCAGGCCAAGACTCAACTCCTCCTCATGGTCCCTATTGTAGCCCTATAAATACCCCATGAAGCCATCATGAATCAAGCCTAAGCCTCGTATTTTTTTCTCTCTCCCTCTCTCTCTCTCTCTCTCAAGATATAGGAGGCTGGCGGTGTGGAAGAAGAGAAGAATCGATTTCTTCTCTTCTCTCCTTGTTCTCTCCACTTGAGGGGTGGTACAAGGAAGGATGAAGACTCCTTCTTCCTCTTGGCCGGACACAGCTGAGGTGGGAGAGGAAAAGGGCGGCGGCGGCTCCTTGGCGCTCTAGGTTTCTGGCGCCGCCAACCTTCAAGGAAGGTCACTGGCGGCTGGTTGAGGGAAAAGCTCATCTCCTTGCCTACTCCTTGGGTCGGTAGCAGCTGTAGGAGGAGGAGGAGGTGCTTCCAAGCAAGGTGAAGGAGAGGAACCCTCTCCTTGTGGTCGGCGGCAACTAGGGTTTACCCTTGGTGGTCAGCGCATGTGGAGAAGAAAGAGGTGGTTCTAGGCTCTTGTTTGGTGACTTCGGTTCTTGGTAGATCATCGCCCACACGATGTCTAAGAGGGGAGGGTTATACGATAGAAGATCGCGAGGTAACGAGAAGGTATAACCTCTTCCTTGGCTCTTTGATCTTATCATTTTATGTGGTTGTTAATTAATTATCATGTTCCTAATTATTTGATAATTATTGTTGATAATTAATTATTTGGACCCCGATAATAAACACAAAAATAGGTGATCCGCTTGTCGTCTATTCCGCGACCAATTGGTTAGGCGAATTACAAGGCTTGAACTTTGAGTTTGGTTAAATTGTAACTCGAATCAATTGGTACAGACGGTCGTTTGGGAGATAGGTCTCCATTCGGATTAATTTTTTAATCCATGGACATGGAGAGGTGTCTCATGGACGATCAGGTATTCGCTTAGGAAACCCTCCAAGGTATCCAACAATGAAAGCTACACAGGTCCATTCATAGACTAAAGCAAGCTTCTCGAAGTTGAAATCTTCAATTCGTTAATGCAAGTAAAGTGTTTGGTTTCATCAAGAATGAAAATGAACCTTGTGTCTACAAGAGGATTTGTGGGAGCACAGTTATCTTCCTGATCTTGTATGTAGATGATATACTACTCATTGAAAACGATATCCCTTCATTACAATCTGTGAAGACATAGCTTTGGAATTGTTTCTCAATGAAGGACTTAGGTGAATCTACCTAGATTTTAGGCATTAAGATCTATAGAAATAGATATAAAAGATTGCTTGGCCTAAGTCAGAGTACATATATTGACAATGTACTTAAACGTTTTGCATTGCAGAATTCCAAGAAAGGATTTCTGTCGATGTCGTATGGTGTGAGTTTTTCGAAGACTCAATGTCCCTCTTCTAAGGAGGAGAGATATCATATGGATCAGATTCCTTATGCATCTACTATAAGGTTTATCATGTACGACATGCTATGTGTAACGCCCGCTTTTTTTTTTCCTAAGCGGCGTTACGTTAACATGCTTAGGGCATGCAGACATCATAAGGCAGCGGAATAACTTAACTTATACATGCCCTGTCACCATTCTTAACTTATTGACATGGGAACCTTAGCATATTAACTTTGAACTTAAGTATCATATCATGTCTCACATAACATCATATCATAAGGTTCCATAAGTCATTATTCAAACATATAAGTAAACATATAGTTTCCTGGGCCAAGTCACTACGACACACATGCGTTCTTGCCCTCCTGCTGCTTCCTTCATTGTCCCCTTGAATGATCTGCGGTATAAGAAAATAAGACTATAAGCACACAGGCTTAGTAAGACTCTTTCCTACTCACAAAACCATTCATCATTCATCATCTCATAATGAGCACATAAAACATTAACATACTTGGTGCTCTACTTTGAACATAACATCTTACGTCACTTGTAGTATACATAGCATGGCATGAACATAATCATAGTAACATTCTAAGCATGGCATGATACATGGCATAAACATAAACATCATAAACATTCTAAGCATGGCATAATTCATGGCATAAACATAAACATCATAGACATTCTAAGCATGACATGATTCATGGCATAATTCATAAACATAGTGAACATAATTCATGGCATAGATCATAAACATAGTGAACATTCTAAGCATGACATAATTCATGGCATAAACATAAACATCATAGACATTCTAAGCATGGCATAATTCATGGCATAAACATAAACATCATAGTCATTCTAAGCATGGTATAATTTATGGCATAAAACCTATCATAGTATATGAACCTCTTTCTAACATAATCATGGCATAGATCATTCATTCTCATGCATACTTCTTAACATGAAACATAAGCATAAAATCTTATCAACATAGCATAATGCATAACATGAATGGATGCATGAGTCGAATGCATATACATAAGGGATGCTTAACTTTTAAAACATACTTTTAAATGCTTAAACATAATCATCATAACATCATTTGGGGTCCCCGGCTTGTACCACATACATACATCATAGCGCGCATCCCTAGAAAGTCTGAGGTCGTGAGCCCCAACCTACTAGGGTAAGGACAGCATAGTCGGTAGTTCCTAAACCGAGGCGTTCTTAAGGTGCCCATCCCTGTTGCCCAGCTCCGGTAGGGCCAGAACCGTGGATAGCTTCGGTAGTCCAAAACCGGGGCGTTCTTAAGGTGCCCATCCCTTGGACCCATACTTCGGTCCGGTACAAGCCCATACATAAAGTAAAATACTTTTCATGTGTCATCATTCATCATTCATTCATAGCATACTTAACATAGCATAACTTGTTACGGCTAGGCCCGTCTACCGGCCCATTTACCGGTCCTCTCGACCGTCGTACCGTCAACCATCGACCGTGCCGTTTAGCATATTTATGCCTTAAAGACATAAGCATCATCTTTCATTCATCATACTTGTCGTTCATCATCATTCATTCATCATACTTGTCATTCATCATACTTAACATCATAGCTGTGCCTTAAAGGCATGTACTTTAACTTCATTCATAAGACATGGCATACATACATCTTATTCATAAATCATGGCATACATATGTATCATTCATAATACATGGCATGCATCATTCTTATCATGAACATAAACATAACATACTTAACATGGCATCATTTTCATTCTTAAACATGGCATCATTTTCATTCTTAAACATGGCATCATCCTCATTCTTAAACATAAACATAACATACTTAACATGGCATCATTCATATCATGAACCTAACATATCATAGCATCATTTTTATCGTGATCTTAACCCTATCATTCTTATCATGGCATCATTCATATCCTGAACATAAACTTATCATACTTATCATGGCAACACATAAACATATACTTGAAGTTAAAGGCTCAACCCTAACCCTTGGGTCCTTGAGGTTGGCCGAAACATATGGGGTCTCTAGGGTACCCCAAAAATTCCCAAAAATTGTATTAAACCTCTATACATCATGAGAGTACATTAAACATCATGATTGGGATTTTTATCATCATTTTAGACCCTTAAACATGGCGGCCGATACCCTAGGGTGTCCTAGGGTGCTTGCTTAGGTTCCTTCATGTTGGCCGAAACCCTAGGGTATCCTAGGGTAGTCCAAAATTTCCCAAAAATTATACTTAACCTCTACACATCATAAGGGAACATTAAATAACATTATCAAGATTTTTGGCATAATTATAGACCTGTAAATCATGGTGGCCGAAACCCTTAAACTTAGGGTTCCTAGTTTTGTTTCTTTCATGTTGGCCGAAACCCTAGAGTGTCCTAGGGTACTCCAAAAATCCCCAAAAATTATACTTAACCTCTACACGTCATAAGGGAACATTAAATAGCATTATTAAGATTTTTATCATATTTATAGACCTAGAAATCATGGTGGCCGAAACCCATAAGCATGAGGGTCTTGGTTTTCTTTCCTTTCAACATCAAATTCGATAACTAACCAATATATCATGCTAAAAATCATGGAAATCATAGGGAACTATTATACCACAGGTGAGGGAGTCTTATCTTGGGTTTCTTGATTTTTCGAACCTTGGAAGAGAAGAAAATGGTAAGATCTTTGAACCCTTGAACACCCTTGTCCTTGTATCCTTGGAAGACCCCTTAGATCTTGGAGATGAGACCTTGGTGGAAGTTTTTCCAAGGGGAAATCCTTCCTTGGGTGTTCGGCTAGGATGAGGGGAGGAGGAGTTTCGAAAATGCAAGAAATGGGAAGAAGAGGTAACTCCCAAAACCCCCCTTTAATAGCCCATTAAGGAGGCAAATGAAGAGTCTCTCCATGACTCTTCATCTTCTTCTTAATCTTAACTTATATCCACTTCATTTCCTCATAGAAATCCCTTGCTAGGTGAGTTGGTTAAGGCTTACATGGTTGTACAAGAGGTCCAAGGTTCAATCCTTGGCTCATGCACCTTTATTTTTATTTTATTTTTATTTCATTTATTTTATTATTTCTATTTCCTAAATTCCGAAAATCCCCCTAAAATCACCCATAATTATGCCAATATTTCTAAATAAAATTCTTTTATATTTATATTAATTTTACCTAATTTATATTAATTTTACCTAATTAATACCAATTTTTGGAGCTCATTTAAAGCTCATTGGTACTTAGTTTTCTCAATTTAAATGAGAAAAAAATGGATTTTCTAGGCCTAAGTTCTCCTTAATATTTCTAGGTCCCTTAGAAAATTATTTAAACATGCTTAATATTTTAAGAAAATATTAAGAGAATTTTTCGGGTCGTTACAATCCCCCATACCGTGTGAAAGTTCATCCTCGAACTTAGAATAACTCCGGGTACTTGCGCCTCATCTCGTCCTCGCGCTCCCAGGTAGCTTCTTCGAACCATTGACTTTGCCATAGGACCTTGACTAAGGGCACTTCCTTACTCCTCAGCTTCTTGATTTTCCTGTCCAAAATCTGGATGGGTCTGCTCTCATAGCTTAGGTCCTCTTGCACTTGCACCGTCTGTGGCTCGATCACTTGGTCCATGTTTGGGATACACTTTTTCAACAGGGACACATGGAATACGTTATGGATAGCTGACATCTCTGGAGGCAGCTCCAGCTCATATGCCACTTTACCGACTCTTTTCAGAATCAGATACGGCCCCACACAGCGCGGACTTAGTTTTCCTTTCTTTCCTAATCTTGTCACCCCCTTCATAGGAGCCACCTTCAGAAACACCCAATCTCCAACATTAAACTCCAGGGGTCCACGCCGGTCATCGACATAACTCTTCCGGGTCGCTGATGTTCTGCCTTTACTTGCTGGCAGGTTAGGCATGTACCAACATGCTGCGCCACATCTCTCTTCATGTCGGACCACCAGAATTTCTCCTTCAGGTCTTGATACATTTTGGTGGATCCCGGGCGCATCGAATAAGGGAAAATTCTTCCACTCAAGGAACCGATAATATTACTAACATGATTATGTGTACTTTATTCACGGCTTCTTAATTGCTTATATCCTTGATAATATAAGTGACATACATGATTGTCATAATTGAGCTAGTGTCATTAATAGCCCTATGATGTAATTATATGCATATATCATAATTATATACTTATTATAATTATGGGTAAACATAATAATAGTATGGTTCCGAATTATTAGTTCACAACATGAGCTATGAATTATATTAGTTAATGGTTATTATATGATAAGTGGGATCATATTTATTATATTACCATAAAATAACTTAAGGTGATCTTATATATTATATATAAGATGATAGTGAAACATAGTTGATAATACTAATATTTATAATTAGTATGAAAATATAGTGGACACATAATCTATAATAGGTGTTAATATAATTAGGACACTACCCTATGCGTATCATTTTAGGTTATACCGTATGACTATTACCATTAACTATATTAGTATTAGTATAATGGAACTAATACTATACGCTAACATAGGTGAGAGTGTTATAATCTTACGTATGTAGGCTATCATATAATTCCCTACATGAGACTATATTATAGGTTATACATAATATCATAAATTATAATTTCTTATCATATAAATTATAGGTATAATACCTATAATTGCTTATGGAATAACATGTATAGGTAATAACTTATAGGTTGAGATGATACATGTCAACCTGTATGTAGGTTCATATTAAGAACCTATATGATAGGTGAATTATGACAATACTTATATGATAAGGAATCAATATTATAATTATATTTATAATAATCTGATATTAGTACACCCTCTCATATTATTACCATTTGCTTTATATGATATAATATGTTATATGATTGATAACTAATATACTGTACAGGTTATATAACATTATGTTAATAATAGGTTCACCTTAATTACTAATATTACGATGGCGCTCAATTAATACCCTGTTTATGGACATAAGGTTGAGCCACACTTATGACTAATTATATTATGACTAACTTAGACCCAATGTATAAGGTAGGATACTTATACATGATTGTCTTATGATGTGACCTAAAATAGGTTATAATATAAGGTATATTGCGCCTCAGGTCAGGCGATGAAGTAGTCTCGTTATGTCGGTTACTCTGTCTTCTAGCCATTCTTTTCTTCATAAAGACAAGTATGGTCAATATCAGTTTCATTTCTACTCCTATATTATTCTAAATATTTAATTTCTAAAATAAGATAAAGTATCATTCATCGTTACATATCGTAACGTACATTTCATCATAAATATCATTCATACTGGCATACCTTAAAATCATAAACATCTTCAAAGAGGTACTTACTTGGAAGCTGCAGGAAGAGGGCTTGATGTGTGTGTAGTGAGATGGTTACTGCTCTGATACCAACCTGTAACGCCCGCTTTCTTTTTTTCCTAAGCGGCGTTACGTTAACATGCTTAGGGCATGTAGACATCATAAGGCAGCGGAATAACTTAACTTATACATGCCCTGTCACCATTCTTAACTTATTGACATGGGAACCTTAGCATATTAACTTTGAACTTAAGCATCATATCATGTCTCACATAACATCATATCATAAGGTTCCATAAGTCATTATTCAAACATATAAGTAAACATATAGTTTCCTGGGC
>JAGFNQ010001832.1:0-25877 GCA_024364735.1 Boesenbergia rotunda | reverse complement strand
ATCTAGGCAACAACAGCTTTTCCTCTCCTGGGTGGTACTTGCGCTCTATGTGTTTACTCGCCTTATGGGCTCATGATTCCTTCGAGTTTGCAACTGCACCATTATTATCACAAAGAATTGTGATAGCTCTGGGCAAACCAGGAATCACATCCAAGTCCATCTTGAGGTTCCTGAACCATGTAGCTTTTCTGGCTGCCTCAGAGACTGCCATCCATCCAGCTTCCATGGTGGAGTCCATCATGCAGCCGCTGCACGATACTCCTCCAACCTATGGTTCCACTCCTAAAGTAAACATAAAACCCTAAAAATTACTTATATTTTATCCCTATCCGACTGGAAATCTGTATCTGTATAACCCATAGGGAATTGGTCTGCCTGGTAAACTAGCTTATAATCCTTAGTCCTTCTCAGGCACTAATATAAGCTTTTACCACAATCCAATTTCCTTGACCTGGGTTACTCTGATATCTGCTAACCATGCCCACGGCAAAGCAGATATCCGGTCTCATTTTTAGCATACATGAGGCTTCATATAGCCGGTACTAAAGGAACCGCCATTACCTGCTCTATCTCCTTTGATAATCTAAACATATCTCCTTAGATAGAGTAGCTCCACAACTGAAAAGTACAAAAACATTTCTTGGAGGTTTCCATGCTAAAACGAGTTAAGACACTGTCTATGTATGAAGCTTGGGATAAACATAATATCCTTCTTTGGTGATCCTTTAGAACTTTGATCGCCAAGGATGTGTCCTGCTTCTCCTAAGTCCTTCATATCAAATATTTGGACAACCATACCCTTACGCCTGATAACACTTTGTCGTTGTTGCCAACTAACAAAATATTATCTACGTATAGTTCAAGAATACCACTACGTTTCCGTCACATTTCTTATATACACAAATCTCATTCGTCCTTTTAATAAATCCATATGACTGGATTATCTCTTCAAAGCGGATGTTCTTCGTCATAGGTCCAGGGATCTTGATTCATGGTTGCCAGGGACCAAGTCCGAAGACTCTCCCAAGAACATGAATCTTTCTGGTTGACTAACAACCCTCCCACTATGACAAGGCACCATCTGTGTATCTTCTGTGACACGTGGTGCAGTGACTTGTGGTATATCTTCTTGTACAGTTGGTACTAAGGTCGGAACATCCCCTCATAATTTTTCAAGAACTAGTCTACTCATGGGCTTATGGTTCATTATATAGTCTTCTTTTAAGAATCTGGTATTCGTCCCAACAATTACCCTCTGATCCTTAGGACTATAGAACCACCTTTCGTTCCTCTAGGATAGCCTACGAACAAGCGTACGAGATTCCAATCTTATCAGTATCCCCTCTCAGCACATGTGCTGAGCTATCCCATGTCCGAATATTTCTTAGACTTGGCTTTCGCCCAGTCCACATTTCTACTGGAGTAGAAGGTACTAACCTAGATGGTATCAAGTATGTACGCTATTCCACAAACAAGAGAGGAAAAGGAATAAGGAAGGAGGAAGAAGAAAGCACCAAGATTTCACCTCCTCCCTTGCCGTGACCTAGGAGAGAGGAAAAGAGAGAGAGAGAGAGAGAGGCTAGGGTTTTGTGGATTAATTCTTGAATTAAGTAGATTAATTTATTAGCCTTGTATCATGACTCCTATGGGGTATTTATAGGGATAAGGTAGGGACCATGAGGAAGAGTTGGTTCTGTTGGTGCAGAAAGCACCCAAGTCGAACCTGAGTTTTGATAATGGCAAAAGGGTTCAAAAGTTAAGTCTTATTTGTTATCTAACATGTTACTCGAGTGTGCAGGAAAAGTCCTAGCAAAGGACTGCTAGGCACTAGCGAAGGAATGCCAGGGTAAAAAGTCCTAGCGAAGGACTACTAGGCACTGGCGAAGGAACGCCAGAGTAAAAAGTCCTAGTGAAGGACTGCTAGGCACTGACGAAGGAATGCCAGAGTACTGAAGCCCTAGCGAAGGACTGCTAGGCACCAGGCGAAGGACAGCTTGGGACTGAAGACCTAGCGAAGGACTGCTAGGCACCAGGCGAAGGACAGCTTGGGACTGAAGACCTGGCGAAGGAATGCTAGGCACCGAGCGAGGGACAGCTTGGTACCCAAGACCTAGCAAAGGACCGCTAGGCAAATGTCCAACCGGAGGAGCCGGTTGGCATCAGGTACATTCTCCCGAGAGGAGTA
Source organism: Boesenbergia rotunda (assembly GCA_024364735.1). Lineage (NCBI taxonomy): Eukaryota > Viridiplantae > Streptophyta > Magnoliopsida > Zingiberales > Zingiberaceae > Boesenbergia > Boesenbergia rotunda. Next base: position 23,692 of record JAGFNQ010001832.1, on the reverse strand, counting down.
GGTGAGGACGCGTTCCCCGTCGAGGGAACAGTAGGCGTCGGTTCGACCTAGGGCTCCATTTTGGAGGCCCAAAATCAGAACCAAGACAGCTAAGGCTGTATAAACTAACATCTTATTGCTTTATGGTGTTTTGGACTAACCCTAGATGCAGGACCGAAGGAACGAGTGTCTGCAGCTCAGAGAGCCTCAAAGGAGTGAGGCAGCAGCTGACCAGGGTGCCCGGAGTGTCCCGGGCGCTCCCAAGGTGAACACAAAACACATGGAGCAAAGGAACTGCTTCTGCAACTCATGGGCGGGGCGCCCCCGTGCTCCCGGGCGCCCCTGCTGTTCCCGGGTGCCCCCAGCATCCCGGGCGCCCCCTGTGCCCGCAATTGTACTATACTGCAATTGTAACATCTATTTGTAAACCGTTTTGCGAACTTATAGAATTGCCCGCAGAAAACGGTCAACGGCCGTGGGCCTTGGAGTAGGAGTCGACCTAGGCTCCGAACCAAGTAAAAGTACCTGTGTTCGCGATTATTTTTATTCCGCTGTGTAATTTCTCTAATTCTAAAATCCGAACGTTTTCCGATATTCACCCTCCCCCCTCTATCGGTTCTCTCGATCCAACAAGTGGTATCAGAGCAGGGAAGTTCAAATTTGGTGCAATGATGGACCCAAAATAGACTGTCACGAATGTGGGTCTCAAATTTAGAATCATTATAAATGCTGGAAACCCATTTTGCAATCAAGAATATGAAAACGTAGTAAAGGGGCCACAGGTCGTATTTTTCTTGGGGACTAGTTGAGGTTGTGTGATTCGAGCTTGTATTTATGTGTCGTTTGTGTTTTTGGGTTTCAAATAAGGAATTGGGTTTTGGGTTGTAATTCAGAGATGAAATCACAATGAAAAATAAAGGAAAACTACACAAACGAATTAAGAGATCGATAGCAAGTAATAACTCAATCAACGGGAAATCAAATCAACCAAAGGACTTAACTGATATTGGAAAGGCAAATTTAAATTCAAACTGCAAAACAATTGCTAAGCTAAGAAATGGAGCAGTGAATGATAATTTTCACAAACAAACAACTTAGCACCAATGCTAGCTACGAAATCTAATAACCAAACATCCAAACAAACTCAACACACAAGCTACCACTTCCTAAGCCACAAATGCGAGTAAAATTCAGAAATGCCGAGTGTTATGCTTATTGATTTCAAAACACACTCATATACCAAGAAAATAGATTGATTTCGGATGCAACAGGTCCAAAACAGTTGGCACGTAGGGAAAACTCTTTGTGCCAAAAACCAACACCAAATTAAAGAAATCGGTAAACTTTCAACTCAAATTCTTAAGCTGATTGGTTTAATTGGGAAACCAGGCTATTAGGAAAGAACTAAGCAAGACTAAGTAAAGGAATTAAGAGCTGAAATCAGAACTTGAGAAACACAAAAATGCAGAAATGGAATATGCAGAAATTCAGAATTGATGTGCTGAAATTCAGCAGATGACTTGGGCGCAAAACACAAACAAACTAAGATTGATGCACTGATTGAAAGGCCAGAAAAACTAAGCTGAAAATTCTAATGTTTACTTAGCAAGAATTCTGAAAATCGCAGCTGGAAATTGCAGAAACAGAATGATTTTTTCAGACACAAAATGGCATGCAAGCTGAAATCGGCACGCAAGAAATTAACAGAGAATTAAGCTAAAATAAAATTCAATTGATCACTAACAAGCTTCCTAACTACTTTAGTTGAAGATTTAAAACCTAATTAAGCTAAACAATTCAGGGAAAACGAAACTAAGTATTCTGATACCAAGACAGAAACGAAACAATTGTAGTAATAGAAATTTAGTAAATTAACAAAAATTAACTAGCTAAACTACTCCTCAACCCTTCCCAAGCTCAAAATCTCCTTGGTCGTCAAGCAAGGGCTGGCCTCGAACCCCTAAGCTCAGCAAATCAGTGGAAATCAGCCTCAATCGATCAACTCTGCTCAAACTGCATCAGCTGCGAGATTTCCAATCCGAATGCTTCGATCTCAATTTATTGAGCTGCGATGATGATTTGGAGAAGACCTGAGCTCACCTGAGAACCCCTACAAGTGGCTCAGATGATATGAAATTGCCTGTAGCTGAGATTTAAGCTCCCGGACCACAGAGAATGCCGAAACCCTCAAAACACCTCTGTCGGATGGAATTTGGAGATAAATTCTCAATCGAAGCTGTCTTCCAAAGATTCAGATGATGATTTGGATAAGAATTGAGGTGGTCACGCCTTCTTGGATGAAGAACTTGAAGAAGCTACGAAGAACAAACGAAGAACGCGAAGAACGGCGAAGACGCGACGAGGAGGAAGCTGCGCAGAATTTTTCCTTAAGTAATTAACATTGGACGGCTCAGATTAATTGGAGGAGATCCAACGGCTGATCTTGCTCTGATTTGATCCAAACTTTGATGATGATGATCTGGGGTCAGGATCTGCCTCGTGGTAGCTCGGATCCTCCAGATTTGCAACAGATGGTCCAGATCAACCTGATCTTTGAATGGACGATCTAGAGCCCTCCGAGCTTGATCCAACGGTTGATTGAGCTCTGATTGGGATGAAACCTTCAAATCTTGATCAGAGTGCTTGATCAACCCTAACCCTAGCTCGGATTGCTTCAGATGGTCCCGGATGGCTCAAATCTAGCCGCTTTTGAATCGGACGGCCCAGATTAATCCGAAACTTGATAACTCGATCTGGGTCCTCTTCCGACTCAAGTTTGACCCAGTATGCCCTAGGTCCATGAACCTTTCATGCCTACAAAAATAAATCAAAAATTTAGTGGCCAAATAATCCAATTTTGTGCAAATTTGCAATTAAGTCCAAAATAAGAGGAAGTTCTAAAACCTAGGGTAAATTCACAATTAAGCAATAAAAACATAGGTCAAACATAGATTTTAGCAATTAAAATAATCAACACAATGGTACTTATCATGCAACCACCAGTTTGAAATTTTTTCGGATTTGTTTAAAATTTTTTTGTTCAAATTTCTTCTAAATATTTTTTTTCGAATCTCTTCCCGTTAATCGAGGTTGGTACAACACCCCTCGACGAATATTTTTTTCTTATCCCGCACTACTAATCCATGACCAAGTCTTGGGATATTCTTTTTGTTTAGTTTACATTTCAGATAAATAGCCATGCAAGAAGGCTTCAGCACCGCAAGACCACTTCTCTTCAGTGGAGAAGACTTCTCCTACTGGAAGAGCAGAATGGAGGTCCACCTGAAAACTCAGGTGGATATGTGGATAATCATCCAGTCCAGACTGGAGATCCCCAAAAATGATGAAGGAGTACCTCAAAGCTACACAGAGTGGGACACCGCTCTGAAACGGAAAATTGAAGCGGATGCAAAGGCGACCCAGACCCTTCAATGCGGCTTAACAAAAGAGGAGCTGAACCGGGTGGGCCCTTTCAACAGTGCCAAGGAGCTGTGGGGGAAACTGATCGAGCTGCACGAAGGAACATCAGACACACGGATCAGCAAGAGGGATCTCCTCCTGAACAAGTTGTATACAATTAAAATGACCGACAACGAAACAGCAGCTCAGCTTCACGCCTGAATCCAGGAACTGATGAATGGACTGCACACCATCGGTCATAAGGTAGAAAACCATGACTTAATAAGGTACGCTTTAAATGCTTTCCCTAGAAACACCTTGTGGGCATCTATGGTAGATGCATACAAGGTTTCAAGGGATCTTTCGAAAATAAAATTAGATGAATTATTCTCTGAATTAGAGTTACACGAACAGACTAACTGCAATCTGGCCGAGAAATGTATTGCTTTTGTTGTAGGTACAACTGGAAGGACAACCAAGAAGAAGCATCAACCTGAACCCGAGTCTAACTCAGACTCAGACTCAGAAGACGAAGAAGGAGATCGACCTAAGCTGGTACGACTGGCCCGGAAACTATTACAAGGAGTTAAAAAACCAAACCAACAGACGGAAAGCCAACCGAAGAAAAGATGAGCCGGCTGAACCCGCAAATGAAAAGAACAAGCCCAACGTGACCTGCTACGAGTGCAAGAAGAAGGGCCACTACAAGACCGAATGCCCTAACTTAAAGGAAGCAAAGAAGACAAGGAAGAAGAAAGCACTTCAAGCAACGTGGGACGAGTCCTCATCCGAAGAAGAAGAAGAGGTCCCACAATTGAACCTGCTTGCACTAACCGCCTCGGAAGAAATCGGGACCGAATCAGAATCGGAACAGGACGACGGAAGACTAACATTTTCAGAAAACAGCGAAATCAAGGTAAGTGGTTTTACTAGAATTCAGTTAAGTGAATTAATTGCTTATCTTTCTCGAGATTTGGCGAAAGCCAAACTCCGAGTCGAGTCCCTCCGACAGGAAGTAAAACTCCTGAAAGAGGGAGCTGAATCTAGACCCTTAACCGAGAAGGTTCAAGAAGGAAACTCTAATCAAGTTGAAAAACTTGAGAAAGAGAACTCCTCCCTGAAAACTCAGGTTAAGGATCTTAGATCAACATTAGAACGATTTACTTCTGGCTCCAAGAATCTTGACATGATTCTTGGAAAACAGAAATCGGTTCTAAATCGATCCGGACTAGGTTATAGAACCAAGTCTCGACAAAGATCCTATTTTGCTGTACTGAACCAGTCCAGACCAAAAGTTCAGGCATGGGTACCAAAACTATGCCTGAACCAACAAACTATATCAAATCAATTTTGGATCCCCAAGGACAAGATTCATATCTTGCCTAATCATTATCGTGGCTTTAGTCCAGGGGAAGCCAAATTAAAGACTATATTTATTATTAGATAGAATTTAATTCTTGATTGCAATTTGCTTGTTTGATTGTTTAAATTTCTGCAATTTACCATGCTTAGACTTAGGAATGGTTAGTTCAAGGACTGAACAAACTTAACTGAAATTTGACAACATAGTATTGGGTGGAGGTGAGATGATAGTACGTTAGGGAAACCAATTCTAATAAGGTCAAGTATTTTATACTTGGTCTCTTTAGACTGGTAAAACTAGCCGAAGCTACCGATCCAAAACCCAAACTAGTTAGACCAGAATTTTTCAAAGATTAATTTTGAAAATGAAATTTCATTAAAAGGCTTTGTCAAGGAAAGGGTTGATGATCCAATAAGGTTTCGGCCAAAGAAGGCCTAGTGCCTCGCCAAGACCTGGAAGCCAATTTTTGAAATTCAAATTCAAATTATTCTCTGTCAAATTCAAATCTAACACAAATTTTCAGTTACTTGCAGACTTAAACATTGTTTTCAAAATAAATTCAACTGTTTTAAAAAATTATTTAAGTCTTTCAAAATAAATCATGATTTTCGAAAATTCTTTTATCAAAACCTGTCTCACAAAACCTATAAGGCTAACGTGATTGAAAACGCTAGATTTGGGTGAGACAGACTAGGCAGTGAAAATAAATTTAAGCTATTCCTGACTCTAATTGGATCCAAATCAACAAAACTCTTTATGTGTAGGAACATAAAGATTTGGGCCAATGGATGTTGGATAGCGGTTGCTCCAGACACATGACTGGAGATAAATTAAAATTCACTAAACTCAAGTTCAAGAACCTAGGCTCTGTGGCATTTGGCAACAATGCTACCCTAAAGGTAATTGGGTCAGGTAATATTGAACTTAAATCTGACTTTGTTATTAAGAAAGTTCTTTTGGTTGAAAATTTCAATTTTAACTTGCTTAGTATAAGTCAGTTATATGATTCTGGTTATATAGTCACATTCAACAATTCTAACTGCATGATTAGAAACGTACAAGACTCAGAAATCATGCTTAAGAGCACTAGGAAAAATAATGTTTATACTATAAACCTTCCCCTTATACCTAAATGCATGTTAACTCAGTTAGACCAATCAAACCTCTGGCATAGGAGACTAGGTCACACTAACCTAAGAATTATTTCAAAAATCACCCAACTTGGCCTAATCAAAGGTATTCCCAAAATTAAAAACCATAAAAATTTAATATGTGAATCATGCAATCAAGGTAAACAAACCAGATCAAATCACAAACTAATTCAATCTGATCTAACTCAAACCACACTTGAGCTCCTGCACCTTGACCTATTCGATTCACACGGAGCCAAGTCACTAAGCGGAAACCGGTACTGCTTAGTAATAGTTGACGATTACTCAAGGTTTACCTGGGTTAGGTTTCTAAAGACCAAAGATGAAACCCTAAACATATTTAGTGAATTTTGTAAGCTAATTGAAAATCAAAACGATACTAAAATCAAAAGACTTAGGAGTGACCACGGGGGAGAATTTGAAAACCAACGGTTCGAAGAATTCTGTAAGGTAAATGGGTATTTACATGAATTTTCATGTCCTAGAACCCCCCCCCCCCCAACTAAATGGGATAGTCGAAAGAAAAAATAGAACTCTACAGGAAGCCGCTAGGGCTATGCTCAATGAATTTTACTTAGATAACCAATATTGGGCAGAAGCAATTAGTACGGCTTGCTACATCCAAAATAGGGTCCTCATTAACAAGCGACACAACAAAACACCCTATGAATTATATTACCATAGACTTCCAATCCTACACTACCTAAGGGTCTTTGGATGCAAAGTTCATATCCTAAACACCAAAGACTACTTATGAAAATTCCAGTCCAAGTCAACCCCAGGCATCTTCCTAGGATACTCAACAACAAGTAGAGCCTATAGGGTTTACAACAACCAAATCAAGAAAATTGAAGAAACAACCAATCTAATATTTGATGAAGAAATTAACTCAAATCTAAATCTAACTTCATCAAACACTGATCAAGAAGATAATCAACAAATTGATGAATCCTTAATTGAACCCATAAATGAACTAACTATTGAACCAACTAATGAGTCGAATGAACCAATTGTTGAACCAATAATTGAACCAGCTCAAAGAGTTGAATCAAATAATGAACCAAACCGACCAGCCGGACCTGAAGCTGAACCAAGTTCTAGAAAAACCAAGAAACCCAGAGTAAGTCACCCAACCGATCAAATTGTGGGTGATCCAACTCTAGGAGTCAGGACTAGATCCTCCTATAGGAACCTTAGTCAAATAGCAATGATTTCAAAAATAGAACCCAAGACTATAGATGAAGCTCTACCTGATCCTGATTGGATCATAGCTATGCAAGAAGAATTAGCCCAATTTGAGAGGAACCAAGTCTGGGAACTAGTGCTTAAACCTGAAGGCAAATCCATCATTGACACTAAGTGGATTTTTAGGAATAAGCTAAATGATCAAGGAGACATAGTCAGAAATAAAGCCCGCTTAGTAGCGAAGGGATTCAGCCAAGTAGAAGGGTTAGACTACGATGAAACATATGCCCCAGTAGCTAGACTTGAGTCCATTAGGATGTTATTAGCCTTTGCATCCCATAATGGATTTATGCTATACCACATGGATGTAAAGTCAGCTTTCTTAAATGGATTCATTAAAGAAGAAGTCTATGTAGGACAACCCCCTAGATTTGAGGACTTAGAAAGACCTGACCACGTGTTCAAACTTACTAAAGCATTATATGGACTAAAACAAGCACCTAGGGCTTGGTATGAACGCTTGTCAACTTACTTAATTTCTAAAGAATTTAAACAAGGACAAATTGACTCAACCTTATTTATTAAAACCCTAGGAAAAGATATATTCATTGCCCAAATCTACGTAGATGACATAATCTTTGGGTCCACCAACTCAAACTTTCTAAAAGAATTTGTTAAAATCATGGAAAATAAATTTGAAATTAGCTTAGTTGGTGAGCTTAATTTTTTTCTAGGCTTACAAATTAAACAAACTAGGGATGGAAATTATGTCCATCAATCCAAATATGCTAAAGAGTTAATAAAGAAATTTAAAATGGATAACTCTAAAAGCATAAGTACCCCCATGGCCACTAATATAAAGATAGACAGTGACCCTGATGGTAAACCAGTAGACCTTAAACTCTATAGAAGTATGATAGGAAGTCTACTATACCTTACAGCCAGCAGACCTGATATTCTTTTTTCTGTAGGGATGTGCGCTAGATACCAAACCTGTGCTAAGGAAACGCACTTAGCAGCCCTAAAAAGAATACTTAGATATGTTAAGGGCACCCTAAATGTAGGGATTTGGTATCCTAGGACCTCAACCTTTGATTTGTCAGGATACTCAGATTCTGACTATGCTGGTTGTAAATTAGATAGAAAGAGCACAAGTGGAAGCTGCCAACTGTTAGGAAGTAGTCTAGTAAGTTGGTGCAGCAAAAAACAACACTGTGTAGCTCTATCCACAACTGAAGCTGAATATGTAGCTTTAGGAGAGTGTGTGGCACAACTCTTATGGATGATGCACACTCTCAAAGACTTCCAGCTTGACTACAATCAAACTAAGGTCTACTTTGACAATATTAGCTCAATCAACCTGACTAAGAACCCAATCCAACATTCTAGAACTAAACACATAGAAGTTAAACCCACTTTGTAAGAGATCATGTGGTCAGGGGTGAGATAGTCCTTAAGCATGTAGACTCTAAATTCAACTTAGCTGACATATTCACCAAACCCCTACCTGAGTCTGAGTTCAGTTCACTAAGAAGGCAGTTAGGATTATGCTTGATAGAATAGGTTTACCTGGCTTTTTGATTCTTCTACTACTTTACTCATTTTCAAAAGCTTTTAAAATCAGGTTTTAAATTTTTTTTGGTTCAAAATCAGCTCTTACTTAGTATTGAAATGTTTCAAAATATTTTTTGACTTAGTTTTATTTTAAACATACCCCCTTTCAAAACTAGGACTTTTTCAAAAATGGACTTAGCCTAGGCCCTAACCCTGGAACTGCATGCACCTATAGACTTAGAAGCCAGCATCTCACAAGCACCTTAGGGTACTTTGATTGATAACTTAGAAAGGGTTGAGATGCTTAGGTCTTTGCCTTAATTCAAGATGCTTTAAGTCAGTGCATCTGCAGTAATTGGGGCACTAAATACAACTTACACAGCAATCAAGTTAAGTGTCAAGTTTAGAAAATCTAACTTGAACAGAACATTTAACTTGACTAACCCCAACGAAAACTACTATTTATAACAGTTAGTAAGTAGCTAATTGGGTTAGATAGGTCCCTAAAAGAGGAAATTGAAACTGATTTGATTTGATTCTCATCATGAATTGGTTCAGTACAGCAAAATCATGCAAGTCATTTTCCTTCATGTAATTTAATTATTCTATTTCTGCTATATTTATTTGTATTTGATAAATGGCAAAGGGGGAGAGATAGGAAAGGAGAAAGTTTAAAAATTTTTTTTCTAAATTTCAAACTCTATCCTTTATTCAAAAAGTACTTATACTAAGTTTTTCAAAGTACTAAGTTTTTCAAAGTACTAAATTTTTCTAAGTACTTATGTTTTTCAAAACTTCCCTAAGTACTTATGTTTCTCAAAACTTCACTAAAGTACTTAAGTCTTTCAAACTTTCCTAAATACAAACACTCCTAAGTACTTAAAACTTAATTTTTCAAATTTTCCTAAAGTACTTTGAACTGAGATTTTCGAATTTTTCTAAGGATTGCGAACTGAGATTTTCGAATTTTTCTAAGGACTTCGAACTGAGATTTTCAAATTTTTCTAAGTACTTCGAACTAAGATTTTCCAATTTTTCTAAGTACTTCGAACTGAGATTTTCGAATTTTTCTAAGTAGTTCGAACTAAGATTTGCAAAAAAAAAATTTCTAAGTACTTTAAACTGAAGTTTTCACTCAAAAATTTTCCTATGTACTTTGAACTGATTATTTCTAAGTACTTAAGTTTTTGAAAACTGTCTAAATATTTAATCTAAATATTTTACAAGTTTTCCAAAATACACAACCAAAATTATTTTGGAAAGTTTCTGTTGAAAATTATTCTAAGTAAAATCTATCTTTAGACTTAGAATGTATTTTCAAACCCCACGAAGTTTTGAAAAATCTAGGGGGAGACTCCTTCTAGGGGGAGGGAACAAAATTTAATTTTTACTTGCTCTGATTAACTTAACTTTTTGAACCAGGGTTGCCATAAATCAAAAAGGGGGAGATTGTTGATGCAGAAAGCACCCAAGTCGAACCTGAGTTTTGATAATGGCAAAAGGGTTCAAAAGTTAAGTATTATTTGTTATCTAACATGTTACTCGAGTGTGCAGGAAAAGTCCTAGGAAAGGACTGCTAGGCATTGGCGAAGGAATGCCAGGGCAAAAAGTCCTAGCGAAGGACTGCTAGGCACTGGCGAAGAAACGCCAGAGTAAAAAGTCCTAGCGAAGGACTGCTAGGCACTGGCGAAGGAATGCCAGAGTACTGAAGCCCTAGCGAAGGACTACTAGGCACCAGGCAAAGGACAGCTTGGGACTGAAGACCTAGCGAAGGACTGCTAGGCACCAGGCAAAGGACAGCTTGGGACTGAAGACCTAGCGAAGGACTGCTAGGCACCAGGCGAAGGACAGCTTGGGACTAAAGACCTGGCGAAGGAATGCTAGGCACCGGGCGAGGGACAGCTTGGTACCCAAGACCTGGCAAAGGACCGCTAGGCAAAAGTCCAACCGGAGGAGCCGGTTGGCATCAGGTACATTCTCCCAAGAGGAGTAGGTGAGGACGTGTTCCCCGTCGAGGGAACAGTAGGCGTCGGTTCGACCTAGGGCTCCATTTTGGAGGCCCAAAGTCAACCAAGACAGCTAAGGCTGTATAAACTAACATCTTATTGCTTTATGGTGTTTTGGACTAACCCTGGATGCAGGACCGAAGGAACGAGTGTCTGCAGCTCAGAGAGCCTCAAAGGAGTGAGGCAGCAGCTGACCAGGGCGCCCGGAGTGTCCCGGGCGCCCCCAAGGTGAACACAAAACACATGGAGCAAAGGAACTGCTTCTGCAGCTCATGGGCGGGGCGCCCCCGCTGCTCCCGGATGCCCCCAGCGTCCCGGGCGCCCCCAGCGTCCCGGGCGCCCCCAGCGTCCCGGGCGCCCCTTGTGCAAGCCATCAAAGCAGAAGCCAGCGAAGCCAAGGGATAAGCTCTGACCCGGTCATCCCGGGCGCCCCCAGCGTCCCGGGCGCCCCGGTCAAGATCTGATCCCTAGTTTGAAGGGATCATATGCTGACCGAGTGAAAGACGGATCGACCGACACGTGGGTGGGCGCCCCCGATGTTCCGGGCGCCCCCAGGGCCTATAAAAGGGCCCTCGACCCCAAGGCTTCGAACAACACTTCATTCAACGCAATCACGCTCCTCTGCTCCCGCACTCTGCTCCAGAAACCTCCCGACTCGAGATACAAGCGCCGACGACGTCCCTCTACTCCGAGAAACATTCCACACCGGACGTCGGTAACGAAGAGTGATCTTTTACTTTTGTGTTTACTATACTGCAATTGTAACATCTATTTCTAAACCATTTTGTGAACTTATAGAATTGCCCACAGAAAACGGTCAACGACCGTGGGCCTTGGAGTAGGAGTCGACCTAGGCTCCGAACCAAGTAAAACTACCTGTGTTCGCGATTATTTTTATTCCGCTGCGTAATTTCTCTAATTCTAAAATCTGAACGTTTTCCGATATTCACCCCCCCTCTATCGATTCTCTCGATCCAACAGGTTCTTGGCCCGCTAATGGATTCAAACCCGATCCATTAATGGAGATCCATTCCACTAAAGGATCCTATTGAACTTCCTCATCAACCCCCATATTTTCATATGGGCTCCACCTATTATGAGTCGTCCATCTCCCCGTGTTTAAGATATCGAATGCCCGATAATTAATTTAAATTACTGACAATTTTAATTAATTATCCTCTTGATCCTTGATTAGTACCACTCAACCTTTTCATCATGTTAAATCATAATCTACTTGCATGATTTGACATGAAGATCCTTTTGAGCTCATCAAGGGGGCATCATCATCCGGACTAACCAGGACACAGATTTCGTCAGTAATCAATGGCACACCATGTAGATAAAATTATTACCCAGCTTACCGAGCCTATCGATCAAACAGAATAGATCTCGCCCATTGATAAATCAAAGTAATAATTAATTAACTACATGTGCCCGTTATTATTTCAGGATTTAGAGAGCTCACTCCATAATATAATCCGAGGTCAAATCCAATTTATGAAGTCAGTACAAAAATTGGATGACCTCTCTTTTGGTCCTACTCAATGCACACAAAGTGCACTAGTGTAATTCTATGGTTAAGATAAATCATACCTAATTACACTTCAACCATCCCGATGGTTTGTCCAACTCTATCTCGGTTGTGAGCCTCTTTCTTATACTTCTACAAGGAACTTAATAATATGATATTCTGTGCATCACCATGCACCATATTATCTACAATGCAAAGTATGAGATATTTTGCGCATATACTAATATAAATATGCACCATGTGATTTTGTGATTCTCTTTAAAATGTAGATATACTTTAACCAAAAACAAAGCTTTTAGTATACATCCTAACACTAAGGTGGTTCTTCTCCGAGACGTAGTTCATGTTCGTGTGGATACTACTAGAGGTACAAACACTTGAATGTACAAGAGATCCAGCGAACCAAGGACTAGCGGGATAAGCGAAGGACACGCTCCAAAGGTATATCTATTAGATAGATGAAACTTCATATAGAATTTTCGCATGGATCGCTCTAGGGATATTATTTTCTGTTGCGTTTTTATGTTGTTGTCACATAAAGATCTCTACACCCTTTCCATTGTACGACATCTGTTAGATATACCTAGAATAAAAGTTATTTTAGAAAATTTTATTTTATGATCATGTATAATGTGTTGTATCCTTGCATGCGTATGATGTGTGTGATGTAATAATTTAGGAAATTATTTATTTTTGTCTTACGTTGTGTATGTTTTGAAATGTGTTTTAGTGCGTGTTAGTAACATGAGAGAAGTGTCCTAAGGCAATCGCCTTATGATTGTAATCATTACTTTAATAAATGAATATTCACTATTTGAGTATACATGTTCGTGCATTTGATTGAGATCTTAAACTCATTTACTGAATGTCCGCAATACAATTCACAGCATGAGAGAATTTGTGATGAATTCACAACTAGTGATTATCTCTACATGTGCAATTGTGAAGTATTAAAAATGTCCCTAGTCGATGAATTGATAAATACGGACACTATCAATTCTGTTGAGACTAGCATGGGTTATTCTCTAATCAGCTGATTCTCACTAGCTGGTGACATTGGGATGTCCGGAGATAAACATGAATGCTAGTTAAGGGAACTAGTTCATTGGAGTGGCTGGTTGTAAAACATCACATGGTAGTATACATATAGACATGTCAGTGAAGTTCTTACTGCAGCTTAAGTGCGATGTTCCTTTGACTTGCGGTGTTCAAGTCATCTTGGTCATGGAGACTTATACTTTAACATCTTAAGTAAGCATCTCCAAGGAGGTGTGGACCCAGGATGGTTGGGTATAAGCCGAAGTGCCCGAAGATGTTTGAACAACCTACAAAGTATTCATCACTCCTTGCGAGGAGATGTATACCCAAGGCCTATCGTCGGATTGTTACTCAAAGCCTCTGGCCAGAGCATGACATGTTCAGAGTATGAGTCTCTTAAATACATGCGAGTAATTAGAATCCAAAGGACGAGAGAACGTTACTTGGGCTAGGTGTGACGTAGTCAGCCTAGTGGGGACTGACACACACAGACCATGTCCTGAACCAAGTGGGTATAAGATGGTGAAGGGAATGAGGCACGACTCATTATAGCTGCTGAAGGGTTTCAGAATTATTTCTGAGGTCAACCGTTGATCTTTCGATTAATTGGGGATCATGATGTACTACTAGGTGCCACTCATGATCGTTCTATAATTGGTTAATTATAGACGGCCAACATAAATCGAAAGCCTATTTAGTCACACGCACTATGAGTAATCCGAGGGATTTAAAACGAGTTGACAATTAGATTTTCCGATCAAGAGAGATAAGTCGAATCTGAATTTGTTAGAGACGCATCGGAAGCTTAAAATGGCTAAGTCTTTTGCAGGCTTATTGGGCGAATTAAATGAGTTTAATTCGCAAGGAGACGGCTTGGATTTGGCCGGCCAAAGAGCGTCCCCACCCTCTTTGATTTGGCCGGCCACAATAAAAGGGAAACTAAATTGTTTGGTTTAAATTATAAAATAAATCGAGCGTGATTTGTTTTATAAAATTATGGACAAAGAAATTTATAGAAATTTATTCCTTTTTATGGAAATTAAAATGAACCATGGATTGGTTAATTTTATTTTATAAAATCAATTATGAATTGATTTTTCCATGATAAGAAAAATTTATATAATAAATTTCTTGTAAAAAATTTATTCCATAATAAAAGGGGAGACATGGTTGTTTTATTATAAATTAAGTTATAATAAAACTTGGCATAACAGAATAATTCATAGAAAAATTTATAAGATAAATTTCTTATGAAAAATTTATTCCGTTAAAAGGAGACTTGGCAATAAAGAGGCTACTATATAAAGGTACAAAGGCAAGGCTTGGAAATTAATTCAAGAGATCAAGGATTCTTGCCTAGCCTCTCTTCCTCTCCTTCTCTCCCTCTCCCTCCTCTAGTAGGCGCCGGCCCTAGAGGGCTCCCCTAGGGTTGCCGTGAGCCACCTCCACCAAGAAGGTGCCGAAGAAGAAGAAGAAGCGGGCCGCGACTCCTTCCTTCCTCCCGGAATCTTGATTCCGTGTTTCGTTTAGTGGTTAGTTTCCATCTCTCTCTCTTGATATTCTTGTCGTGCCTTTGGAGAATCTAGTAGTTCTTGTCGGCACGAAACTCGTGGCTTTGCGAAGTCATCCCGAAGAGAACTCGGCGTGGACGCGAATAGAGGTGGAGCTTCCAAGGGACGCTACGGTTGGATCTCGTCCCTTTCTACGAGTTACACGAGGTATTAAGTAAATTAGTTTACTTTGTGCAAAATTTAAATGTATGATCATGTCTCCACAACATAAGGTAGCATGCTAGATACGTGGTTAAAAATAATTTGAGAAATTATTTATGCTAAAACTTCCGCTGCACGTAATAAAATTTTAAAAATTACGAACCCGTATCCATGTCAACATGCACCCGGTCCCAACAGTGCGTACCACATCGGGCTCCCCAACAGTTAGAGCATGAAATAGACGAATAGGCTGCTATTGGTCACAAAGATGAAGAGTATGTTAGACATTGAATAAGGAAAGATGAGACTCCAGATTCATCAATTTGTTCATCAAATAAGAAGTCAATCACCAAAAAGAAAAAAGGAAAGTCTAATGATAGTCTAGGTGACTTGGTGGGAGAGATTCAAATGTATGTTACCGCTGTTACGATGACTAATGAGGAGATGAAGGGAATTTCCACCTACTTCGAGAAATAAATCGAGAATAATGATAAAAAAATGAGGATATATGATAAGTTAATGGAACTTTTTGATTTCTCTTAGCAAGAAATTAAGGATGTTGGAGAGTACATTCTCAAGGATGAACATAAAATTGCCAACTTCTTCGCATTGCCAAAGGCATTTAGGATAGATTATGTGGTAAAGTAGCTCTTTGAGATCAATCCAAAATGAAATAGATATTTAAATAAGGTTGTTGGTATTTATATTTTGATATACTTTTGGACAGTTATGATATTATTTGAGCAAAACTTGTTTGATGAATGTCATTTTGGATTAAACTTGGATAATATATTATATTATGTTTATCAAAATTGCTGGTTAAATTAGTCCAAAAATGTGATTTAGTCCATCATTGTTTGTCTATTTGCATGAAATATGTGGGTTCTTGCAATTGAATTATTGTTCTTGTAATTATATGTGTTAGATGAGTGTGATTCCTTTGATAAGGTGGCATGGCAAGTGTCCTTCATAGCCCTATTCCCATGGAGGAGGATCGATCGGGGATGCTTGGTCAATAGGTAGAGGGGCTCCCTGGAGTTACTAACTCAAGATCACAACAAAATGCGGCCTCGGAGGTTGGGAAGGAGAAGGGTACAGCAGGAGGGACTTCTTTTCTCCAAGGGGAGACATTGAATCAAAGAGCACGAAGAGGAAGACAAAGTGCTAGAACTACACGGGTGCGAGCAGCCCACAATGGTGGACAATGAATATAGCTTCGTGGAATATTAGGGGATTTCACAAGTCCCTAAAACATGAAGGTGTGCAACACCTTCTAAGGAGCAAGAAAATATGTGTCTTAGCTCTTCTGGAGACAAAGCTAAAGGAGGAGTCACTTATGCAAATTTTAGAAAGGAAATTCTCAGATATGGGTTATGTGCATAACTTCAATACATCTGATCATGGGCGCATTGTGCTTCTTTGGGGCATGCAGCGAACAGAAATAGAGGTGATTCACACATCGGCGCAACTTATACATTGCTATATTCGATGCCGAATTTCAGAAATTGTCTTCTTTGTTACTTTTATTTATGGACTCCATTCCGTGGTGGATCGTAGATCTCTATGGGAGGACTTGATTGATATTCGAAAAATTATGGAAGCTAACTCAAGTGCATGGATGGTTATGGGGGACTTCAATTCCATCTTATCCATTCATGAGAAGGAAGGTGGCTTGCTAGTTAATAATTATGAGATGCAGAATCTTCAAATGTTTTCTCATATATGTGGTATGACGGATCTTAGATCTATTGGATATCGATATACTTGGACTAAAGTGGAGGTCTCTTGCAAGTTGGATAGAGCAATGGTTAACTCCCCTTGGCTTCGTAAGGACTTTGATACGTATGTGGACTTCTTGGTGCCAGGATACTTATCGGATCACTCTTTGTGCCATTGTGCATATATTTCCCAAGGATAGACCACCTAAGCGAGCTTTCAAATTCTTAAATATATGGACTCTACATGAGGATTACAAGAAGATAGTGGAAGAAGTATGGGCAGCCCCAGTTTTTGGACATGCTCAATTCATCCTAAGAAGCAAGTTGCAATGATTGAAAGGAAGATTAAGAGAGCTGAATATGTAGCGACCCGCCTTCTCTGCTTCAGACGGATCGTTACTTCTCTCTACTTCTCGACTTTTGATATATGACTAAAAACGCGGAAATAATTTTTTTTTTAAACTTTTAAATTCACCTAACAATTATATTTTAACTTAAGCAATCATGCATAATAACATATCACACTTTCTATCTCAAAAGCTCGCAAATGGTACACTTTGAAGCTTGCCTCGCCCAACACCACAATCGGGTATCAGTCGACTGATACTATATCAGTCGACTGGTAGGCCTGAATTCAGAAAACTCAGGTTTCGGCAGTTGCTTCACAGCTCCTCCAAACCTATAATTTCGAGCCATATGGAATCATGACACCATTTCTACACTCTATGACAGTTTTCAAATGAGTTTAGCCAATCAAAACGAATCCATAAACTTGAAATTTGGACTTTTGCGGAAGAAAATAAACTATTCAAGTTATATGAACTTTAACACTAAAGTTTGTACCAATCTTGACTTCTATACATTCATGACACCAAATACATGTTCTATGACCTTGCTAAAGCATTATGAAATGTGAATGCAACTTTTCTAAACATATTTAAGCAATGAAACTTATTTCAAAGAAGAAATTGATACTATCTTGGCACATGCATCTATTTCTCTAACAAAGTATCAATATCTCCAACTACTCACATTCTACTCATCCAATGCAATCATAAGAATATATAGGTTAAAAGAAATGACATGGAATCTTTACTCTAAGAAATTGAGTATGTAAAACTATCCAAAACTTAAATGTTCGCTAAACTCCATAAAACAAGAACTTGAAATTCAAATGAACTATAACATTGTGAATTAAATAACTAAATTGTCTTGTGCCAAAGATCTCTCCATAATCAGCCACCACACACACTTTACTCAGCACCGCCTCGTCGTCTTCCTTCAGAATTGCTTGCCTTTACCTTTATCTGCAATAAGAGGAAATGCAACTAGTAAGCAAAAAGCTTAGTAAGTACTATCTAGCTCACAAAATCTCGAAATGTGCAAACATGCTTCTAGAACAATATGAAAATCATATGAGATGCTAATATGCTCGAAAGAAAACTAAGAACATGTATAACTCAAAACATGCATACTCAAGCAATAATAAATCTCAATTTACTTTTCTTGGCTCAACTTGAAACTTTAGCTATTCTTTAACTTTTGAAAACTTTCTTAAACTTTAGAAACTTTGCTAAAGCATATACTTGAAAATAATAATCACTTGGATCCACTGAAGACGTAAGTACCATCTCATATGCGCGTTCCCTAAAAGGTTGGGGTAGCGAGCCACCAATCCTAATAGAGCAGACCTTGGTCTACCAGGGCCAAGACCTTGGAATTGGACACCTGGATTTCTTTAACGACGCCCTTGGACGCCGGGTACTGGCCTTATAAAATAAAATAGCTTTTCTTTCTTTTCTTTCTTATCTGTAAATGCCTTGGCATTTTCTGGAGCACCTTGCGTGCTAAAATCCCTAAGTCTTGACTTTTGGGGATTTCTTAAGGCCTTGGCCTTTTCTTTTCTTATCTTTATCTTTTCTTTTCTTTTCTCATAGCTTTTCTTGGACCCTAAACTCACATAGGGTATTAATCAACATATATAAGCATATAATGAACTAAGATCACATGCAAAAATCAAACAAAAGAAATATCTCTTTTAAAACTTTTAAAGGAAATTCTCGCGGAAAAACCGCCTCTTACTGCAGGTGAGCAGTACTTACATTGATATCTTGGACTTACAACCAAGAACGGTCGGAGGTTCGAGAGAAACTTGAGATCTCGGAGAATTCTTCACGCCTACGCGTTCCTCTCGTCGCGGGGATCCCGAATATAGGAATATCTCTTGGAGGAGAGCTTTGGCCGGCCCTCTAGGCTTGGTGTGGCGTGCGCACAAGAGAGGAGAGGGGTCGGCGCAACCTTGGGAGAGGGAGAGGGTTTGAGAGAAAATAAAACTTCTCTCTTTAATAATCTATTTATACTATGGGGCGGATCGACCTAACTACCCTTAAATATCTTCTCTCCTCCCTTGTTGTGCTTGATACCCTAGCCCAGCTGGTTGCGCGCTTGCCTGTCTTGGCTGGTCGCGGGTTCGAACCCGGCTGCCCTTAAGTGGTTTTTTTTTTTTTCTTTTTTTTTCTTTTTTTTAAAATACCAAACGGACTCGGAAAATTCCATAAAAATATTCTAAAAATTCCTAAAAATATCTAGAATATTTCTAAACCATTTCTAAATAATTCTAAGGACTTTAAGTACTAAAAATGGAAATTTTGGGGCGTTACAATCCCCCATACCTTATAAAAAGTTCGTCCTCGAACTTAGAATAATTCTGGATATCTCTCTCTCATGCTGTCCTCACGTTCCCAAGTAGCCTCTTCATGCTTTTGATTCTGCCAGATGACCTTCACTAGTGGCACTTCTTTGTTTCTTAATCTCTTAACTGCTTTGTCCACTATTTGTGTCGGTCTGCTCTCATAGCTAAGATCTTCTTGGATCTGTACTGACTGAGGCTGAATCACTTGGCTAGGGTCGTGAACACACTTCTTCAGCATAGAGACATGAAATGTACTGTGGATAGCTGACATATCCTCTGGTAAGTCCAGCTCATAGGCTACCTTCCCAACTCTCTTTATAATCTTGTAGGGTCCTATGTAGCGAGGACTCAGCTTGCCCTTCTTGCCAAATCTCACCACTCCCTTCATGGGAGCGACCTTGAGAAATACTGAATCTCCAACTTGGAACTCAAGTGGCCTACGGCGTGTGTCAGCGTAACTTTTCTGTCTACTCTGGGCAGTCTCAATCCTCTGGCGGATCGTCTGGATAGCCTGAGTGGTCTCATCTATAAGCTCAGTCTGGCTGCCTAGTTCTGACTCCATTTCCTTCCTCTCACCAGCTTCTTGCCAACATATGGGTGATCTACATTTCCTGCCATATAATGCCTCATAAGGTGTCATCCTGATTGTGGCCTGATAGCTATTGTTGTAGGCAAACTCAGCTAAGCACAGAAATTTGCACCAACTACCCTTAAAGTCCAACGCACAAGCCCTGAGCATGTCTTCTAAAATCTGATTTACTCTCTCTGTTTGTCCATCTGTCTGGGGATGGAAGGCTGTGCTGAACTGAAGTTTGGTGCCTAGGGCGTCCTGAACACACCTCCAAAAATGGGAGATGAATCGCCCATCTCTGTCAGAAACGATCGACTTCGGGACTCCGTGAAGCCTGATTACTTCTTTCACGTACAGCTGTGCTAACTGCTCTACCGAATGCGATAACTTGATGGCTAGGAAGTGGGCAGACTTGGTCAATCTGTCCACTATCACCCAAATTGCATCGTGTCCATGGGTGGTTCTTGGAAGACCTGTGATAAAGTCCATGGATATTTCTTCCCACTTCCACTCTGGAATGGGAAGAGGCTGCAGAACTCCTCCTGGTCTCTGGTGCTCGGCTTTGACTCTCTGGCAGGTCAAGCAGGTACTGATATATCTGGCCACATCTCGCTTGAGTCCAGACCACCAGAATCTTTTCTTTAAATCTTGATACATCTTGGTAGAACCAGGATGCATAGAGTATGGGGTACTGTGGGCCTCTTCTAGAATATTCTTTCTTAGTTCCTCATCATTGGGGACGCAAAGGCGGTCTCCAAAATAGAGGATGCCACTGTCTGATACTCGAAACTCTGAATTTTCTGCCTCTTGGATCCCCTGCTTGATCTTCTGGATCTCTGGGTCTTGATCTTGCTTTTCTTGTATATCTTTAAGCAGGGTTGACTCTAGAGTCAATGCAGAAAGTTGCCCAATTATTACCTCGACTCCAAAATCTTTATTTCTTTCTGAAGTGGTAGAGACAGTGATGATAAGGACATCAGTGCCGCACAGGATTTTCTGCTCAGTGCATCTGCCACTTTATTAGCTTTACCTGGGTGGTAGAGGATTTCACAGTCATAATCTTTGACCAACTCTAGCCACCTGCGCTGCCTCATATTCAGATCCTTCTGAGTGAAGAAGTACTTCAAACTCTGATGGTCTGTGAAGATTCTGCACTGCACTCCATACAGGTAGTGTCTCCAGAGCTTCAGTGCAAAAACCACAGCTGCTAGCTCAAGGTCATGCGTAGGGTAATTCTTCTCATAGTCCTTGAGCTGTCTGGAGGCATATGCTATTACTTTACCATCTTGCATGAGGACAGCTCCAAGGCCCATCTTGGATGCATCACTGTAGATGTCAAAGGCCTTGTCACTCTCTGGAACAGTCAGGATGGGAGCACTGGTCAGTCTCTTCTTCAGCTCTAGAAAACTGTGCTCGCATTTATCTGACCATTCAAACTTCTTGTTCTTTCTGGTCAAAGCTGTGAGTGGAGAGGCTATCCTGGAAAAGTCCTCCACAAATTTTCTGTAATATCCTGCCAGGCCTAAGAAGCTTCTGATCTCACTGGCATTCTTGGGTCTACACCAGTTGCTGACTGCTTCTATCTTGGCTGGATCAACTTGAATGCCTTCTTTGGATACAATGTGACCTAGGAAGGTCACCTGATCTAGCCAAAACTCACACTTTGAGAATTTTGCATAGAGCTTCTCCTGCTGAAGGATCTGCAGCACTATCCTCAAGTGTGTAGCATGGTCCTCTGGAGTCTGTGAGTATATGAGAATATCATCAATAAATACAATGACGAATTTATCGAGATACTCCCTGAAGATGTGGTTCATCAGCTCCATGAAGACTGCTGGAGCATTGGTTACTCCAAAAGGCATTACTACAAATTCGTAGTGGCCGTATCTTGTCCTGAAGGCCGTCCTGGGGATGTCACTTTCTTTAACCTTCAGCTGATGATACCCAGAACGCAGATCTATCTTCGAGAACACTGTAGCCCCTTTGAGTTGATCAAATAAATCATCTATTCTAGGAAGGGGGTACTTGTTCTTGATGGTTACCTTGTTCAGAGCTCTGTAGTCTATGCACAGACGCATAGACCCATCCTTCTTCTTGACGAAAAGTACAGGAGCTCCCCAGGGTGAATGACTCGGGCGAATGAAGCCCTTGTCTAGTAGCTCCTGGAGTTGCTCTTGTAATTCCTTCAACTCTGCTGGAGACATACGATATGGGGCCTTCGAGACCGGACCGGTACCGGGCACTAGCTCGATCTCGAATTCCACTTCTCTGTTGGGAGGTAGTCCAGGTAATTCTTCTGGGAACACTTCTGGATATTCGCAGACTACCCGTACATCCTCCTGCTTGAGTTCTTCTTTGCTTCTGAGTCCACTATGTGTGCAAGAAAACCAGCACACCCTTGCTCTAGCATCTGGTGGGCTGCCAAGGCTGAGAGAAATTTCTGAGTCTTCCTCCTTGGGGCTCCTTGAAACTCGAATGGTGGTTCTCCTTCTGGGCTGAAAACCACCTTCCTTCTACGGCAGTCCACTGAAGCGCTGTACTTACTGAGGAAATCCATGCCCAATATGATGTCGAAGTCCTGCATCGCAAGGACTATCAGATCGACATGTAGCTCTCGGTCTGAAATCTTGATTGGCACAGCCCGGAGCCGCTGGGTGGATTCCATGATTTCCCCTGAAGGGAGAGTTGTCAGGAATCTGGACTCCCAACTCTCTGTAGGCACCTGTAACTTACTAGCAAAAGGTACTGATACGAAAGAATGGGTCGCCCCAGTGTCAAACAGTGTAGTAGCTAAATGCTGAAAAATAACTATTTGACCTGTTACGACCGTGGAGGCGCTGGCAGCTTCTTCCTTCGTGAGGGAAAAGACTCTGGCATTGGTTGGAACTGGTGCTGCTTCCAATCCTCCCTGACTGATCTGAGGTCCCTCCAGCATAGTAGGCATGTAATGTAACTGGGGCTGCCTCCATACTGTACGGACTGCTGAGGAAGTACTTTAAACTTGTTTGGGCAGTCTTTGGATCTGTGTCCCTCTTGTCCACATGAATAGCATCCAGTTACACCCAAAAGGCATGTTCCTGGATGGTTCCTCCCACACTTAGGACAAGGTGGATACCTAGCTTGCTTATTCTCTGGTTTTCCTTTCTGGCTGCCAGGCCACTGCTTCCTTTTGTGGTTCTTGTTCTTCCAGTTCTGGCTATTTGGCTGAGGCTTCTGGCCTCCTATTGTCTTGTTCTCAATCAGGACTGGCTTCTGCTGTGCTTGCTGTGCCTTGATGCTATTCAGGTAGTGCTCTGAGATTAGAGCACTACTGACCAACTCCTCGCTGGTCTGGGGTCGGTGCATCCCGCTGTTCACGTTGAGTGCTATCTCAGGGTTCAGCATGCGGAGCATCAGTCTGACTCGCTCCTTCTCTGTGCTGACTAGCTCTGGGCAGAGGCGAGCTAGTCTGTTGAACTTTGCGACTGCTTCTCCCACTGGTAGGCTACCTGTCTGAACTCCATGAAGTCCTCGAAGTGCTTGTTGGTAACCTTCATGTGGAAAAATTCCTCATAGAACTCGTGCTCAAAATCTGCCCAGCTCATCTGGTTGACTATCTTCTTACTCTTGACTCGCTCCACCACATACGAGCATCTCCAGTTAGGCAGAAGGAGGCACATTTGACCTTCTCGACTCTGGCCAGTCAAGAAGCTCCATCGTGCTCTCTAAAGTCTTGAACCAAGCCTGGGCATCCCAGGGCTCAGTCGTGCCTGAGAAGCTTTCGGTTTCAGCCTCTGCCACTGGACGAGGTATA
>JAGFNQ010001831.1:583110-634035 GCA_024364735.1 Boesenbergia rotunda | reverse complement strand
TTATTTAAATGTTATAAAACGTGGAGGTCATTATAAGGTAGTGCAAAAGATTCAATATCGAGAAATATATGAAGTAACTGAAGTTAATTATGTATATGAAGAAAATGAATCTGAAAATAATTTCAATATTGAGCATAACCAAGATATTTCATCTAATGAAACAACTTCAGTAGTTAGTGAAGACTTAGAGATATTCCAACTTTGTAAATTAGATGTTGAGCATCAACACATAAATATGTCAAATGTATAAGTGGAGTTGGCTAGGGATGCTCAAAATTTTCTTAATGATGTAGATGAAGATACTAAAATTGATAGTGATGCAGATAATCAATTATCTCTTTTACATGATGATAGTGATTAATTTTTAGACTACATGGTATTTATGTTTTTCTTCATTTTTAATTCATTTATATAAGATAAAGTTTCATTACTCATAGATACCTCTATATATGTTGATGCATATTTGTTGATCTATATATGATAAATATGTAACAGTCAAACTGCCTGATGATAATAGTTATCCTAGTGATAAGTTATTTTGTCTTTAATTTACAAAAGTTTTATTTAGTTTTCTATTTATTTAAGTATTTCAATTATTAATTGTTAACACGTTTGCATTTATAGGCCGACTGCTACGTAGGAGATACATGGCACACATTCCAATCAGTTGCAACGCCAGATCAATAAATGGGGAAAATTATCCATTACTTTTTGTCAGAGTCCTGGACATCCAATTAGCCTAAACATAGTCATTTATATCCAAGTTAGGTCTCTCAATAAAGAAGTTTGCTCCCTTACAAGTTAAAAGTTGGAAGCATGTCTCCGCGGATAAGAAAAAGGAAGATATACAATCGATTATCAGCACTCCTTTTTTACTAATCACATGCAAAGAAGACCAACCGATTAATGATAAATTTATTTTTTTAGGCTGCTTTTGATATTGATTTTCAGGACGGTTCATCGTTGATTAGAAAAGAGACCGATCGATTAATGAGTGCAAGGTATAGAGATAATAGAAATAAAATGCATAGCCATGATAAGAAGTTATTGCACCTTCCTCATATTGAGGGCCAACAACGGATGTCGGTCAAGTTTTGTAAGACACAAGATGACTGGACTACATGTGTACTCTGTTTGAATTAGAAGCATTTCAGGTACTCATTCTATAATAAATGCCTTTTTTATATAAAAATTTAATTATTTGTTCTATAACTGATATCCTATTTATACAAAATTTTGTATTGTAAAACTAGCTGTAACAAATGCTGAAAATTGAGGGAAACTCCCATATAATAATCATAGAGGTTCTAAATCATTCATTCAATATCGTTACAACAGTGTAGGTGCTAATTTTATAGTTATCGTATATTGTTGGTTGATTAATTGATATTAATACATTATTTTTTTCCAGACCGATAAGTTACATAGAAAAGATCGGATTAGTGTCCTTAATAAAACTCATTATAGCTCGTCAAAAGGGTAGATTGGGGAGAGAGTCAAAACAACATACGTATGTTATGACCTTATTTAGTGAATTGGTTCTTAAATATGCATAATTATTTTTTATAATATTTTTAACATGTTTGTTATTTCTAGGATAATATGGTAAAATTGCATGATGTGTATGTTCAAACACAAGAAAATAAAAAATGACATCGATGTAATCCAAATTGCGGATATAGTTTGTGATCAAGTTCTCGGTACTCGTTCTGGATACATTAGAGGACTTGGAAGTGTGCCCAAGCCAGTTAGGTTTACTTCTTCAGATGTCACCTCCTCATCCAGATCAATGAACGCAGCATTGCGTGAAAAGCTTGAATCCACCGAGCAACGACTAGAAGGCACAGAAGAAGAGGTAGCAAACACCTGTGTTCAATTAGCAAGCACCCAAGATCAATTGGAATTAATGAGATCAAGACAAGATATGTTTGAACAAATTCTTAGCCGATTGGCACCTAAAACATTGTAATCCTTGATTCATGATTTCCTCTTTTTGGTCCACCTCCTGGGCCTTAGTATTTGATATTGTGAACTTGTTCTTAAAGTTGTGAATTTTAGATGTGAACTTGATGTTGTAAACTTTATTTGTTGTGTTACTTTGTTAGAGTTGTGAACTTGATGTTTATTTATGTTGTGAACTTGATAATGTTTTATGAATGGTGTGAAGTATGAGTTCTAAATTTGTGAATGGTGTGAAGTATGCGTTGTAAATGTATGAATGTTGTGAGTTGTAAATTTTTGTGCATGTTGTGAGTTGTAAATTGTATACAAGATATGAATATAAATTGATCCTGTCGGCAAGCGAAGACCGGTTCCCAATCGGTGGCTCGGTCTAACCAAGACGACCCGGTCTGCTGTAACTCGGGGGGTCGGACTCGGGCCGAATAGGGACAGGTTCAAGTCACTCGGCTCGGACCAAAACAGAGCTCACAATGTAGTGGTGTGGTTGCAAAATGGCAGCAATCCCCTCTACAGAGCCATATGGGGGGTTTATATAGGGGAGAGGTAACTCTCTGCTGTGTCAGGGCTGGCAAATCTCATTAAGGGAGGGTCAGTTGACAGATGGTGATAGTGACAGCCGCATTAATGCTGTGAGACTGCCATAGCCGCCTGACACCCTGCTAATATATCTCTTCTGTCCCTCCTTAACTCTCGGCGGCTCTGCCAGGCAATGATTATGCCGGGGGGATTGTCTTCTGAATATTTGATAGGAAAGCTTATATGATAAAAGGCTATAATGTTCGGCCGTCCCCATGTGATCACGAGTACCTGGCCTCGGACAACAGACTTTGAGGGGCCGACCTCGGGTGACCGACCCCGAGTGTCCCGACTCGGTGACCGACCCCGAGTGTCCCGACCCCGGTGACCGACCCCGAGTGTCCCGACCTCGGGTGACCGACCCCGAGTGTCCCGACCTCGGGTGACCGACCCCGAGTGTCCGACCCCGAGTGTCCCGACCTCGGGTGACCGACCCCGAGTGTCCCGACCTCGGGTGACCGACCCCGAGTGTCCTGACCTCGGGTGACCCTTGGCCTGGCCTATTCACTACCGGTTTAGATCGGCAATCGAACCCGACCGAGCTCCTGATCCTTCTAAAAATCATACGCCCGGATCACAAGCCTCCCTCTCAAGTCTAGTCGAAGGAGGAGTTCAGTCCGACTGACTAGGCTCCCTGCTCGGTCGGCTTGCCTCTTTTTCGTCTTCCCGCGCATCCCATCGTACGGTTAATCCTCTCCCTTAAATGTCATATCCTCCGTCAAATCCTCATTAATGCAGGGCCACGTGTTACTTCCCGACTGGAGGTCTTTGGTAACGAAGCGTCACTGGCGTGGTTCGTGCGACGTGCGAGCGAAGCTTCGAGGTCTGGGAAATGGCAGAGATCGGACGGTGAGTAGTCCGCCCCGCCATTTTCCTTTCCTCCATCGGACGGTCATCCTAGTTTTACCTGTGGTATAAATAGGCTTAACTCCTCATTTCACTCCTTTTTATCCCGACCTTCGCTTTCTCTCCGACTCCTGTCCGATCTCCGCCACCCGACCTTCGCAAATCCGGCGAACAGTGTTTCCGGCGAACCTCAATTTTAGGTACTCCTTTTCCTCTGCCGAGCCCTTGTTGTGCCTTTTCCGACTTTGTTTTGATGGCTTCATCGTCTGCACCCCCGTCTGCGCCCCCCGAGCCATGGTATTTAACTACCCGGTCTTCCCTTACCTTAGGTCAGGTAGAAACCCTGCGCATAGATTACCTAATCCCCGAAGACCACTCAATAACTCTGCCCGACCGTCGGGGTCGGGCGCACGAGCCCCCCTTAAGTCATTTCACCGTCTTCTCTGATCAGTTGTTAGCCGGTCTGCGCTTTCCCCTACATCCCTTCTTCCGCGAAATCTGTCGTTATTTCCAGATCTCTTTGTCTCAATTAGCCCCCAATTCGATCCGAATCTTATGCGGCACCGTGATCATCTTCACTGCCCATAAAATCCCCTTAGAACCCCGGGTGTTCCACTTTTTCTATTATCTCAAGAAACAAGAACCCGGGAATTTCTACTTCCAAGCTCGTATTAACTCGGCCTTCTTAGAGAAGGTGCCTTCCTCCAATAAAGGTTGGAAATCTCACTTCTTCTATATCCAATCAATCCCCCGACCGAACTGGCCTACTGCGTGGGTAGAAAACCTGCCTGATCACCCTCAGCTACCCAAGAACCTTCGTTCGGAACCGGGCTACCGGTCTGCATTTTCTAAGCTCGGGGGAGCCCGATACCACGCGGGCAAGCTACTGATCGAGGGTATGCTGTATCTCTTCCGGCTGAGCCAAGTCCCGGCGGAGCTACCCGGCACCCTCGGTACGTCCCTACTCGCTTTGTAAGTTTGTTAATGCTAACTAAAACTTTTTCCTTTGTGCAGCCGAAGTCATGTATAGCGCTAGGGTTGATGCTGTAATGGACCGGGAGGACGAAGCCATGGAGGCTCTAGCCGCCCAGCTAGCGGCTGCTCGGGCGGTACCGCCGGTAAACATTGTCTCAGACCCCGAGCCGCCGGAAACCGCAGCAAACGATCCAGGAGAGAGTCTACCGACCGGGGGTTCGGGAACGACGACTCGGGTAGCGGGCGAAGGGACGTCCGCCCAGGCAGAGGGCGAAGAAGAAGAAGAAGATCAGGCAGATTCTGATAACTTGGTTCGGAAGCGTCGTCGGCTAGTCCTCCGCGTGGGGACGCCTTCGCCCCCAGCACCGACCTCGGGGGATCAGGTTGCCGCACCCTCTCGACCTGATCGAGTCATGACCAGCCCTCGAGTTCCGGCCCCAGGCTCAACCCTGTCCCAGCTGTTCCCCGACCTGACGCTCGGGTCCGACCCAGACAACACCCCGCTCGGCAGCCCAACCTCCTACCTCCATAACAATACCGCCCGGCGCATCAACCTCGGGGACCGCGCCGCGTCCCCCGGCCCTCAGACGAGCACTGCAAACATTGACGCTGTAGAGGCCCTTCTGTCCATGCAGTCCCCTCCAAGGTCAGCTGTGGACGTTCAAGTGGCCTCAGCTACTACTCTAACTTCAACAGTCCAGCCACAGCCACTTAATCTGCATGGCATGTTGGTCTCGAGCTGGGAGGAAGGATGGACTGCGTCTTTCGCGATGGATTCCGTCAGCTTGGCCGATCACTTCTTCACTGGCTTGACTCAGGTACTTTCTCCCATCATTCGGCTGTTTACGCTTACCCTTACGCACTTCATGCCATTTTGCAGCAATGGGCGTTGGGTCACGCAGTCAGTCAAGAGCTGGTCAACAACACTAGGGAGCGCCGAGCGGCCGAACGGAGGGTGAGAGACTTGGAGGCCAAAGTGGCGCAGTGCACCCTTCCTCCGGGCGACGAGGGGCTGGACCAACTTCATTCAGAAATAACTGCACTGAGGCTGCGCATATCAGAGCTGGAGGTCAGCTTGGAAGAAGAGCAACGGCTGTTGGCCCAGTCTGCTGTGGAGTCGGAGCGCCTGTCGAACCGGGTGGCTCATTTGGAGGGCGAGAATAAGATCCTCAAGGCCCGGTACACCCGAGCCCATTCCGACCTGGCCAAGAGAACAACAGACGCCAAGGGGCTTCAGCGAAAATTGAAGGAGTCGGATGCTGCTCATCATCAGACTCAACTTATTCTGAAGAACAAAGAGACGGAGCTGGCCGCCCAACAAGAGGCCTTTCAAGGTTTAGAAACTCAACTAGTGAGCAAGGAGGCACAGCTGGCCGTTCGGGAGACCACCATCCAGGGGCAGGATACCGAGCTTGCTCAGAAGAATACTGAGCTTGCTCGGCTCAAGAAGGAGTTAGAGGAGTATAAGTCGGGCGAGCCCGCCCGGATTGAAGCAGCGCGTCTAGCCTACATTCAGTCGGACTCCTTCCTGAACCTGGTATCGGAGCGCACTGGTGGCATGATCGTGTACGGCGCGAAGGGTGCTATCCAGCAGCTGACTGAGGCCGGCCATCTTCCCGAGGACCTTCCCCCCAACGCAGTGAAGCTGAGGCGGATCAAGGCGTCGATTCCTGAAGATGCCTTCCCCCCATTTACTTAGGTTGAATTCTTACTTTCCTTTGTTTCATGATGACTCGACCCTCAGGCCTTAAGAAGTTTGCCATGTTTTGAGCTGACTCAGCCCTCGGGGTTCAATTTTGTATGGGCCATGAGCCCTTCTTTGATTTCCTTAGCTTGACATGGTTTTATTTCAATAGCCTGAATACCGTATTTGTTTGCTCACGATGTCTAAGGTTTTTGTTAAGTATTGTCTGTTTGGAGTGCTCGACCGGCTCTACGAGGGCCAGCGCTTGGGTTACATCACGAATTTTCACAAAGCGTGACCGCTCAGGCCGTTCATACCGCTCCCTTTAGCTCGATTTTATGAGCCAAGCGCCAAATTTTTCTAAGTGTCGAACGCTCAGTGTATTTGAGCTCTTAGTTATTCAGTCGGGCCACTACCCGGGTTCGGGCACATTGTTCGACCGGGTAGATACCTTGACTGAGCGTTTTATCTTGTTTCTGGCGAGTTAGTCTTATCGGCGAAACCGAGTTGGCTTGTGTGCTTTGGTTCAACCGGTTCAGCCTTGCTAAGCCGGCCTACTATTCCTTTTGTCTCTCAGGGCGTGGGGAGCCACGCCATGGCAGTGAAGATCACAGAAATGTGTTAATTCATGTTTCCTTCAAGCAAGAGTCTGGACACCGTCCGACTTACCCTGACCGAGCGTGGACCGCCACGCCCGACCGGGCCCGACCAAACGTGGGACGCCACGCTCGATCGGCGCCGAGTCCGGTGGGTGCGTGAGAGCAGACCCACTTATAACTTGCCTTAGCAAGAGTCTGGACACCGTCCGACTTACCCTGACCGAGCGTGGACCGCCACGCCCGATCGGGCCCGACCGAACGTGGGAGGCCACGCTCGATCGGCGCCGAGTCCGGTGGGTGCGTGAGGCAAGCCCACTTATAACTTGCCTTGCAAGAGTTGGACACCGTCCGACTTACCCTGACCGAGCGTGGATCGCCACGCCACGCCCGACCGGGGGCCCCGACCGAACGTGGGACGCCACGCTCGATCGGCGCCGAGTCCGGTGGGTGCGTGAGAGCAAGCCCACTTATAACTTGCCTTTGCAAGAGTCTGGACACCGTCCGACTTACCCTGACGAGCATGGGACGAACGTGGACGCCACGCCGATCGGCGCCGGTCGGGGTGCGTGAGGAGCCACTTATAACTTGCTTGCAGAGTCTGGACCGTCCGACCCTGACGACGTGGACGCCACCCCCCGGCCCGACCGAACGTGGACGCCGATCGGCGCCGAGTCCGGTGGTGCGTGAGTGCAAGCCCACTTATAACTTGTCGCAGTTGTCTTTTGGAGAGTCAGAGTTTTTGTCATCGTTTTTTCTGAGTACAGTTACAAGAATCATTTCTCTCCACTCTCCTCACAATACAACCTTAGGTGCACTGCACTCCAGGGTCTTCCGAGCCGCTTTCCTTGAGCGTCTTGCAGATAGTAGGCTCCTGATCTCAACGCCTCGACCACCAGGAAAGGGCCACTCCATGGAGGCTCCAGCTTGCCTACCTCCCCAACCGGCTTGATTCTTTTCCATACCTTGTCCCCTACTTGGAAATGTCGGGGTATAACCTTCTGGTTGTATCGGTTCCGCATCCTTTGCTGGTAAGCAGCCATGCGGACTGCAGCCTTAGCTCGGACCTCCTCAATCAGATCTAGCTCAGCTCGTCTTTTCTCCGCATTGTCTTCTCCATACAGATGTCTTCTGTCAGACTCACAGCCGACCTCCATGGGGACTACCGCTTCACTCCCATAGACTAACTGGAAGGGAGTGCATCCTGACCCTTCTTTGGGTGTGGTTCGAAGGGCCCATAGGACACCAGGCAGCTCGTCCACCCAGGATCCGTCGACCTGATCCAGCTTAGCTCTGAGCCCTTTCAAAATCTCTCTATTGGCTACTTCAGCATGACCATTACTCTGGGGGTATGCCATGGAAGTGAAGGCCTGTTTGATCCCAAATTTCTTACACCAATTTCTGATTATCCGGCCTTGAAACTGCCGACCATTATCTGATACCAGCTTGTGAGGTATGCCATACCGGCACAAAATGTTCTGCCAAAGGAATTTCTTCACCGCTTGTTCGGTGATCCGGGACAGGGCTTCTGCTTCGACCCACTTGGAGAAGTAGTCCACTGCCACCAACAGGAATTTCTTCTGACCTGCTGTCCTGGGGAAGGGTCCTACTATATCCATGCCCCACTGATCAAAGGGACATGATACAGTGGACGTTCGCAACATCTCAACTGGTCGGTGTGATAGATTCTGATACTTCTGACAAGAAAGGCAAGAAAGAGCCATCTTCTCTGCATCCTTTTGAAGGGTCGGCCAAAAATAGCCGGCCAACAGAACCTTCCGAGCCATGGACCGACCTCCTGAATGATTTCCGCAGCACCCCAAATGCACTTCTCTGAGCACATAGTCCGCATCTTCCTTTCCGAGGCATCTGAGTAGTGGTCGGGAAAAAGCCCGCTTATATAATGCATCCCCTATCAGAGTGAACCGGGCCGCTCTTATCTTTAGTATCCGAGCTTACTCGGGGCTGTCCGGAAGAGTTCCTTCTTTCAGATAGGCGATGAATGGAGCTCTCCAGTCCCCCTCTATCTCCATTTCTGCTTCCTTCTCATCCTGAGCCACCAGCATAACCTGAGGAGAAGGCTTGGGGAAGACCCATGGACGGACAAAGCTGGCCAGCCTAGCTAACTCATCTGCCTTGGCATTGTCCCCTCGGGGGATCTGTATAATCTGAACTTCTTGAAATTCTGCTTGTAACTGTTGATATGCCTTTACATAAGCCTGTAGCCTCTCGTCATTCACTTCGAACCGCCCAGCCACCTGTTGAGTCACTAACTGAGAATCAGAATGTAGATGACCCGAGTGGCCCCGACTTGTTTGGCCGCTTGAAGACCTGCCAAGAGGGCTTCGTATTCCGCCTGATTATTGGTAGCATGGTACTCTAGGTGCACGGCCAGATGAATGGGGTCTCCCTTAGGGGACATCAATAAGATCCCCATGCCACTCCCTGCCCTGGTGGCTGACCCATCCACATATATTTTCCAGACCTCCTCCTCTTCCTTTGTATGAAGTTCACTTAGGAAATCAGCCAAGGCCTGAGCTTTGATCGCAGTTCTGGGCTGGTACTGAATATCATATTCGCTTAGCTCAGTTGTCTATTTGACCATCCGACCTGAGACTTCAGGGTTGATCAGGACCTTCCCGAGTGTGCTATTGGTCAGCACTCGGATAGGATGAGCCAGAAAGTAGGGTCGCAGTCGCCGAGCCATCAACACAAGGACATAAGCTAATTTCTCGAGTGTAGTATACCTACACTCGGCCTCTTTAAATAAGTGCCCAAAGAAATAGACCGGTTGCTGCTCGGTCTCTTTCTGGGTTACAAGCACAGCACTCGCAGCTCCCTCAGTAGCAGATAAGTAAACATACAGTGGTTCTCCTTCCTCGGGCTTGGCTAACACCGGCAGGCTGACCAAGTAAGTCTTCAATTCTTCGAAGGCCTGGTCACATTCAGCATCCCATTGGAACTTGGTGGCCTTACGCAGAATCTTGAAGAATGGCAGACTTCTATCAGCCGACCGGGAGATGAATCGGGACAAAGCAGTGATCCTTCCCGTCAGGCGCTGGACCTCCTTCAGGTTTCTGGGAGGAGGCATGTCTAGCAGAGCTTTCACTTTACCCGGATTGGCTTCTATTCCCCGCTCGGTCAAGATGTAGCCGAGGAATTTACCACTCTTAGCTCCGAACAGGCATTTGGCCGGGTTAAGCTTGAGGCCATACCTCCTGAGAGTGCAGCAGGTCTCTTGCACGTCTGCTATTAGGTCGGCAGCTCGGAGGGACTTGATGAGGATATCGTCCACATACACTTCGACGTTCTTCCCGAGCTGCTCCTTGAAGACCTTGTTCATCAGCCTCTGATAGGTCGCCCCAGCATTTTTGAGTCCGAAGGGCATAACAGTGTAGCAATAAGTACCCTCCGCCGTGACAAAGCTGACCTTCTCTTGGTCATCCAGGCATAACGGGACTTGGTGGTACCCTTGATAGGCGTCCAGCATGCAGATAAGCTCGCTCCCCGCGGTGGAGTCTACCATCTGATCTATTCGGGGAAGCGGGTAACAATCCTTTGGGCAGGCTTTGTTCAGATCCCTGAAGTCAATGCAGACCCTCCACTTGTCGCCCGGCTTGGAGACCAGCACCACATTGGCCAGCCAGGCAGGAAATTGCACTTCTCGGATGTGTCCTTCTTTTAGCAACCTTTCCACCTCGACTTGGATGATCTTTTTCTGCTCGGGGCTGAAATCTCTCTTTCTTTGCTTCACAGGTCGGACGTCCGGGTAAACGTGCAGCTTGTGCTCCATGACCTCGGGCCTGACCCCCTTCAGATCTTGTTGAGACCAGGCAAATACATCTTGGTTCTGAGTCAGACATTCTATCAGTTGTTGCCGGAGGTCGGGCGGTAGCCCTGGAGCTATTCTCACCTTGGTTTCCTCTTGGTCAGGCAAGAGCTGGACCTCTTCCTTTTCCTCTATCATCTCAGCCCAGGGAGAGGGCTGAGAGGACTGTACCATGTTACAGTTGGCCGGCGCAGCTCGGAAGGCCTTGCTTACTTCTACTCGGACATCATCTACGTAGCACCGGCGGGCGACCTTCTGATCTCCTCTGGCTTCACCGACCTGATCTCCTACCGGAAATTTGACCTTTAGATAGAAAGTGGACATCACTGCTCGGAATTCATTTAGGGCTGGTCGGCCCAGGATGGCGTTATAGGCTGAAGGTGCGTCTACTATCAGGAAGGTAGACCACCTGGTCCTTCTTAAAGGTTCCTCGCCGAGTGATATGGCCAGCTTGATCTGCCCCAGCGGTTGGACCTCATTTCCCGTGAATCCAAATAAGGGTGTGGCCACGGGCTGCAGCTCAGTCATTTCAATCTGCAGTTGCTCAAATGCCTTCAAATATAAGATATTCACAGAACTGCCTGAATCCACTATGGTACGATGGATTTGATAGTTGGCTATGACCGTCGTGATGACCGAAGTTAATCTGCGGCCCCTGAGCTTGGGCAGAACTGCAGCCCACTTGATAAATGTCAAGGCGTCGGACCTGCGACTTCCGAGCTCTGTTGGAATCTCCATAGGTGGGCCCGCCTGAGATGACGTTGATGGACCCGTGCACAGAGTTCTGCCGATTAGCCTGCTCCTCGCTGGCGTTCCCCCGCCCGGGGGAGCTGGGGGTCGGGAACAGTTGTCTTGCTGCAGAGGCGGTCGGCCGGGCCGGGGACTCGGATTGGCCAGGCGATGTTCTTCCCCGACCTCGACCACCTCCTTGGTGAGCTCCTCTTGGACTTCCTCGGCCGGCGCGGCCCCGACCTCTGCCGGCCTGCCAGCAGTCTTGAAGGTCATGCGTATGGCTGTTATGGAAGGAACAGTAGGGCTGCCACCTGGAAGGGATGCAACCCTGGGCCACTTGCTGAACTATTCCCCTCTCGACCCCTGGTCGGTGTCCCATAGCTCTGGGGCTTCTGAGAGGCCCCCAGGAGGTACATTTCTCTGATGTTGCTGAGGATTCTCGGGCGCAGGTCTGACCTCCGGCCGCCTGGCGGCTTGTGCTTCTTCAACGTCTACGTATTTACTGGCTTTCCCCAAAAGGCTTTCAAAGTCCTTCGGAGGTTTTCGGATCAAGGATCTGAAGAATTCGCCCTCTTGTAAGCCCTGCGCGAAGGCACTGACTAACACCTCGGACGTAGCGGTGGGCACATCCAGAGCGACTTGATTAAACCTCTTGATGTAGGCTTTTAAGGGCTCTTTGGAGCCCTGCTTCATGGTAAACAAGTTCAAGCTGGTCTTGTGATGTCTTTTGCTACTAGCAAAATGCTGCAGGAACAGTCTTTTGAAATCAGAGAAGTCCTTGATCGATCCCTCTGGGAGTCTGTCAAACCACCGCTGGGCTGGCCCGGCTAAAGTGGTCAGGAAGGCCCTGCACTTAACACGTCGGGGTACTGATGCAGCATCGAAGCATTCTCAAATTTCTTTAGATGTTCTTCAGGATCAGTAGCTCCTCCGTATTCAGTGATGGACGGGAGTCTGAAATGCTTGGGCAGTGGCTCGTGCAAGACTTGGCTGGAGAAGGGGAACCCTGTGCGCTCAGTTGGGGTCGGCACAAGGGGAGCCTTCCCTTTGTTAGCTCTGGTATGACTGGATGTAGCTTCATGAGGGTCTGATTGTCCTGCTCCTTCAGCCGGGCCGAACAGCGCCCGGTGGAAGTGAGGACTATCATCCTGTCGAACCCCTCCTTCGGTGCCCACCCGAGCAGTCTGCTCGGCCGGGCCCGGCTGAGCGGGTCGAGCGGCCGCTTGCTGTGCCTCCGCCAATTTCCTGGCTCTAGCTTCTATTAGCAGATCCAAGTCTTCCTGTGAAAGAGTAACAGTCACCCGGTTGGATTCACTCATCTTCGTCTTTCGATCAGGCAGGATTTCCCACAGACGGCGCCAAATTTGATCCTGTCGACAAGCGAAGACCGGTTCTCACTCGGATGACTCGGTCTGACCAAGACGACCCGGTCTGCTGTAACACGGGGGGTCGGACTCGGCTCGAATAGGAATAAGGCTCTAGGCACTCGGCTCGGACCGAAATGAAACTCACAAAGTAATGGCGTGGTTGCAAAATGGCAGCAATCCCCTCTACAGAGCCATATGGGGGGTTTATATAGGGGAGAGGTAACTCTCTGCTGTGTCAGGGCTGGCAAATCTCATTAAGGGAGGGTCAGTTGACAGATGGTGATAGTGACAGCCGCATTAATACTGGGAGACTGTCATAGCCGCCTGACACCCTGCCTAATATATCTCTTCTGCCCCTCCTTAACTCTCGGCGGCTCTGCCAGGCAATGATTATGCCGGGGGGATTGTCTTCTGAATATTTGATAGGAAAGGCTTATATGATAAGAAAGGCTCATAATTGTTCGGCCATCCCCATGTGATCACGAGT
Source organism: Boesenbergia rotunda (assembly GCA_024364735.1). NCBI lineage: Eukaryota > Viridiplantae > Streptophyta > Magnoliopsida > Zingiberales > Zingiberaceae > Boesenbergia > Boesenbergia rotunda. The sequence continues at coordinate 620,981 of JAGFNQ010001831.1, read as the reverse complement.
ACCTGGCCTCGGACAATAGACTTTGAGGGGCCGACGTCGGGTGACCGACTCCGAGTGTCCCGACCTCGGGTGTCCAACCCGACCGTTTCGACCTTGGGTGACCGACCCCGAGTGTCCCGACCCCGGGTGTCCCGACCTCGGGTGACCAACCCCGACTGTCCCGACCCCGGGTGTCCCGACCTCGGGTGACCGACCCCGAGTGTCCCGACCTCGGGTGTCCAACCCGACCGTTCCGACCTTAGGTGACCGACCCCGAATGTCCCGACCCCGGATGTCCCGACCTCGGGTGACCGACCCCGAGTGTCCCGACCTCGGGTGATCGACCCCGAGTGTCCCGACCTCGGGTGACCGACCCCGAGTGTCCCGACCTCGGGTGACCCTTGACCTGGCCTATTCACTACCGGTTTAGATCGGCAATCGAACCCGACCGAGCTCCTGATCCTTCTAAAAATTATACTCCCGGATCAATATTTGTGCGAAAATTATTGAGTAAATGCAATGTGAGGATGATTGTTCTCATATTAAACAAATAACTAAATAACTAAAATATTGAATTCCTTTACAACTTTTGTACTACTGGTTCGATAACGCTTATTGTTCTAGCCTTTTATTTTTTTTAATTTCAATTTTGGAATAGTTGACCTAGACAAACTCTTTGTAATTCAATTATTTACAGTTCGACTATGATATGTAAAGCAATAATAGCGACCCTAATAAACACATGAAAATTTTGGTTTTTTCCCATACTAATCAAACACCGCCAACATCCAAGATCTTGTATCCATTAATAATTTTTTCACTAGTTACCCACATGATTTTTTTTCATCATCTCATCGAGAAAAAAAAAACACATGCGAGCTTTGAATATTTTATCATAACGATTCAAAATTTTCCTGAAAAACATATCTTTGATAGCTGACCGCGAAACCCTCGATTGTGTAATTTTCTGAAGATAAAGTGAATGTCTCGTCTTGTGAGAGAAGAAAAAGCAGAAGAAAATTGGCGACTGTGATGAGGAATGGCTGCATGAGAAGATGAGAAAGAGAGGAAGAAATCGAGAGACAGAGAGGATGTCGAGGGAACTAAGAGAGGAAGATGAAAAGAGAGAGTGAAGCCGGTAAGATAAATTTTAAATTGGTGGGGCATTGTCGGCCTTCATTGGTGACGACTATAAGGAAGGGGAGACGGTAGGGTCCTGCTGCAGGTGCATGTGCGAGAGGATTAGAACATCGAAGAGGTAAGAAAGAAAAAAAAACAAGAGAGAGACGTGTAAGGTTAAAAGTCTAGAAATCTCAAGGGCGAGTAATACTTTTTTTTTTATTTTTAAAATTGTACTGAGTGTTTTAAAATTTGTACCCGAGGAATTTTAAAAGAATCCGTGAAAATCTATGGAAAGTTCGGATACCAAAAGATTTTCATAGAGTTTTTAAAAGTAAAGTTTGTGTACTATATGACTTTTTAAAACAAAAGAAAATATATTTTGGATATCAAACTTGATACTAATTTGGTGATCATGATACCAAACTTTTGAAGAGATTTTTTTAATCCCAAAATTAACACTTTATTTTTATTTTAGTCTAGGATTCACTTTCTTAACTGGGTTATAGTGTTAAAGCTAAAAATAAATAAAAAATCGAAAACCCTTAGAGTTTACCTTCCCAATTGAATTATAATGTTCAAGTTAAAAAAATTAAAAAAAAATAAAAACCCTTAAAATTTACCTTTCCAATTAGATTATAATATTCAATCATAACTTTTTTTTAAAAAAATACACTTGAGATATCTCTCATTATATATTATTAAACTTGTTGCTTTTAAATTTCGGGACCAAATAAAGATAAACGTCAAAAGATTATAAAAGTGTTTTTAAACGTTTACTATTAGAATCATCATTTTACTATTAAATTTGAGACTTGAAGTGTAGGTGCCTCCTTTTAAAATTTATTAAATCTAATTTGGATACCACTAAATTTACGTGGAATTTATAAAATTTCAGATTGAATATAGTTAGACTTTTAAAATCCATGAAAATTATCGAAAATAATTAAGGTTCAATATTAAATACACCCCTCTTAGATTGGCTTGGGAACGGCCGAATAAGGCTTGCATAACTCACTGGCCTAGGTGAGTACATTGTGCTCCAACTAGAGGAAGGCGCTGAGCCAAATGGTGACGTCATTTTTTTTGACTCGTCTAGTCAACCCGCATTCAAAATGGAATCATGGTTGCAGCTTTCTCTGAGTTCTTCTTCCGATAACGCTACGGTGCAGCGGTAAAATAATTAGTCGTTAATTCAGGCATTCACGATTCGATCCCTAACTACGATATATTTTGCAGGAATTTTTTCTTTAAATAGGATATGAATCCTGAGACGCTGGGCTTCTAAACTGCCCATCACGAATATTTTTTGATTTATTCTGATGATCGATAAAAAATTTCATAAAATCGAATCGACCATCCTAAATTCAATTTGTTTACGGTATGATTCATCTTTCTTCCGATAAGTACTCTCCCGTCTCCATTTTTTTAATCTTAAGATGACCTGTAATTTTTTTTTATTGACCATTAAAAATATAACAATTTATCAATCTAACGTTTTTAATTTCACTGTGACTATTAAATCTGTTAATTTATTAAAATTAAAATTACACTTCTTAAAAGCTGAGGAGGCGGGGCGCCGTGTCACTGTGCTCCAGCGAAACGAAGTCAATATTAAATCGCTTTAGAGGATGCGACAATTTCTACCGCATCTTGGTCGTCCCTGCCACGACTCATCAGTCCACGACACGTGCACTCTGCCTCTCCCAAACCCCACGGGATCCTCTGGTCCCTAATTTCCTGGTCCGCCCCTGGACCACACCACTCCTATAAAAACTGTAATCACGTGTCGGACATGTGACTGCTCCTCCTCCTCCGGACCACACGACTCGAATCGAAGCTCGAGCGATGGAGATCTCCGGCGCCGTGCTCCGTGGAACCTCGGTCGTCCCCGGCGTTCTTTCGATTCACGATTCCCTGTCCGGATCCGTCTCCACTGCTGCCCCCTCCTCGGCGGGCTTCCCTAAGAGGGTTAGGGCTTCGGGTCGAATCATGGGGCTGTCAGCGTCGTTCTCCGACGCGGGACACCTCAACTACTACGCCCCCAGGTTCGATGCGGTGGGGCAAAGTGCAAGGAGGAGAAGAAGAAGGTAAACTGGTGAAGGGGCTGTCAAAGGATCTCGCCGCGCTATGCTCGATGGGCATCGGGGTCGGCACGAGCCAAGGGCTCGCCGGGGAAGTAAGGGGAAGACGATCACGGTGATTCTTAGATTAATTCTGAAAAAAAACTTTCTTGATTTTCCTAAAAGCTCGATCTAACTTTTCTTTTATCTTCCGAAGATTTGATGAAAAAGAATTGTCTGATGTGGTTTTGTTTGATCAAAATCAGGATGTAGCAGAAATTTTGATAGAAGAACTGAAGCAGCTGAGATCACAAGAGAAAGAGATGAAAAGAAAGAAAATTGTCTGATGTGGTTTTATTTGATCAAAATCAAGATGTAGCAGAAATTTTGATGGAAGAACTGAAGCAGCTGAGATCACAAGAGAAAGAGATGAAAAGAAAGAAAATTGTCTGATGTGGTTTTGTTTGATCAAAATCAGGATGTAGCAGAAATTTTGATGGAAGAACTGAAGCAGCTGAGATCACAAGAGAAAGAGATGAAAAGAAAGAAAAAGGAAAAGAAGGCAGCCATGAATTAGCCAGGGAGAGAAATCTGTTCATTTTGCATGTAATTATTATGCCAATTGATGAATAATTTGAAGATCGACAGCACCACCATCGGGCAATCGGTCTTCTTGGTAGACGGGCTGTGAAGTTGTCCAACATTTCTTAAATCTGTTTGTCTGATTTTGAGGCCCTCACCTTGCTTGACATAGTTCCCAGTTTTTGGTTTCCTAATAACTATACAAGTAAAGCATTCTTGTAGAAATTCGATGAATTGTGAATATATTCCTTTAGTTGGAGAATTTTCTATGTCAAATGGCAATCAATTCTGTTTGTCATATTCCTATCAGTATATATGTTTCTCAATGTCTAAGTTTGCTTCTTCAGGGAAATAGTGATGATGGGGTTAAGGCCAAGGAACTTGAAAGAATCGGGACGGCAACGGCAAACCTAGTAGAATGGGTTAGGGAATCCCTATCCCATGGAACAGGTGAAAGGGAAGAAGGGAAGAAGGAACTGAAGAAGCAACTTCCCATCATCTTAAAAACGGACAGCTTGTCAAGCTATGAGATGCTTTATGTGAGATTCTTTCCCTACCTTTATGTATTCAGATGGAGGCTAACTATATTGTTTTCTTAGCTTCAACACCATAATAGTTTGGAGGAAGTCAATTCTATCTTCCCTTTAGCCGACCACTAGGGGAACTGTAACATTCTTCTTTGGCTTCAATAGTTCGATCCTTGAAACAACTAGATTTTCGTTTTATCATTGTCCCTCCATCTCTTATATCGACTAGGACTTCTCTATTCTTATGTATGAATACTTAAATATGAGATGACATTGCGTCTCTATCTTTCTTAAGTCTCTCACACTGCCAATTAGCATCTGCAATGTTTGAGCATTAGGATATTCCAGTATTCGATCTTTGAATCAAATTTCTCAAGAACTTCTATTAGGATTTGCCTGTATTGTGAATTTTTTTTAGCTGATTGTCAGTGTTGCAGGTTACTGTTGGTTTCATAGAGGTGAGTGCTGGCAGCGTAACACGGAGCACATCAGTCAATGCAGAACACACAAAAATTGAACAAATGAAGAGACAAATTGAGAGATCCAATTCAGGATGCTCTGATCGTGGAAATATGGATGATGATGATATATTGGCAGTCGAGAGTAATCGGACTACTAGCAGCAGCGGAAGATCAAGTCCAGAGCCAGAATCAACTTCAAAGGGACAGTTCAGCTGGCGCAAGAAGAGTAAAAGTAGTGTTTCATATAGGGACCTTGAGGGAGAAAACAAAAGAACTTCCTTATCTCAGGAGCTGTTTTTCTCTGATAACATCAAAGTAAGCAAACTTTTCCTAAAACCTAATTCACAAATCTTCTTGTCCTAGGCTTGGATCGTTAATATAATTGTACTTCATTGTGAACAGGAAGCATCGTCGAAGGTATCTAGTCAAGAAGATATTGATCCCATTGGTAGATGGGCAAGCGAAGAGTTTATGAGCAGGGACAAGCAAACAAAACTCAAAGCTCAGACATTCTTTGCTTCCATCAATCAGCGAGATCCAACTGCTGGAGGAGAGAGTGCTTGCACAGCAAGGTGATTGCAAATGCCCTCCACAAAAACGAACTGAATACTCCAACAAGATCAGATTTTGATGCACTTATTAGAGAAGGTTCATTGGAGTGGCAAAAGTTATGCAACAACAAGTCATACATTGAACAGTTTCCGGACAAGCACTTTGATCTAGAGACCATACTGGAAGCAAAAACAAGGCCGATATCCATTTTGCATGACAAATCTTTCGTAGGATTCTTTCAACCAGAGAGTTTCAAATCTTTGCATGGCTTAATGTCATTCAATGGCGTCTGGGTTGAGATAGTAAATGACATAGGAAGAGATAGTAAGGTCTACATTGTGAGTTGGAACGATCACTTCTTCATCCTCAAGTTGGAAACAGACGCATACTACATCATGGAAAAAACTGGGAGAGAGACTACATGAAGGATGTCAGCAAGCTTATATTTTAAGATTCGATGATACCACAGAGATGTATCGGTGCTGTGAAACAAACAAGGGGACCGAGGACAATGAAGAGATAATCTGTAGAGGGAGAGACTGTTGCAAAGAGTACATAAATAGATTATTAGCTGCTATACCATTGCAGGAGGAGTTGGAGCTGGAAGAGAAAGGGATCGAGACCAACACAGCCCTCTACCAGAGGTTGTAGATCGAGTTCCATTTGACAGAAGCTTCAACCGAAGGAGTTGGCAGCCATTGTAGTCGTGATTGTTGGACTGGCACAGTGATGGCTCCATGGACCACACAGGGAGAAATAACATTACTGGGAATATAGATTCGATTGACAAAGATATATATTCGAAGAGGCATACATGTACAGAACACCAAATATATACTCTTTCGACACAATTTGTAGAAGAGAAGAGGGGCAACCACATTGAAGTAGTGGTTATGTACATAAATAGATCCTCTTCTTCCGATAAGTTTGTGTCAATCGCAAGTGAATTCAACTTGAGTTTCCAGTTCAATTTTGTCAAATTGTTTCATGACCAGATTGTTTTAACCCTAGTTCTGGAAGAAGTGTAAAGCTTAGTGCTGTTCTTGCAGTATATGTGTTCTTATTATTGCCGCCAGTAATTTATCTATTAATACGATGCCATTTAGACTCTGGAGAACATCACTATGTTTTTCATTCTTTATATTTATGTTTGCTTCCTGGGTTTCCATTCCTTGTCTCTCCGTTAAGTTGTGAATGCCGTACACGATCACGAATTTAAAATAAAGATTGCATTTTGTATTATCCTAAACAATTGCCAAGCGCCATTATGAGAGCTAAACATTCATACTACGAGAAAAGAAAGATAAAAAGAAGTGGCTTGTATCATACTAATTAAAGAGATCTCTGTTATCTACAATGATACCATTCCAAACTCCTAAGGTGCAACCAGACTTGCGTCCTTCTCCGCGAAGAAATTGGCAACGATCGTGCCAACATCTTCTAATCCAACACCAATGCAAAGAGAATTCCTCTTCGGAGCAGTGGCTTCAACATAATGGTTCAAGACTCGGACATTTGGCCCTTGTACTTTACCATGCATTTGCACCCCACAAGTGCACCGTGGCTCCCAATCTTATTGTTGAATTCCTCCATTAGCTCCAACGCCCCGGATCTCTTGCACTTGCCCCCCATGCAAACTTCGATCTTGTTGGCCGACATCTCAGTCGTGATGCTCTTCGAGCTACTGCCACAGCCAATTGGTGCAACAAGGCCGCAGTTACCGCTCTCTTCGAGCTTGTGGATGATTCATTGCAGTCTTTCTTCATCCCTGACTAATTCATGGCTGCCTTCTTTTCCTTTTTCTTTCTTTTCATCTCTTTCTCTTGTGATCTCAGCTGCTTCAGTTCTTCCATCAAAATTTCTGCTACATCCTGATTTTGATCAAACAAAACCATTCATCTCTTTCTCTTGTGATCTCAGCTGCTTCAGTTCTTCCATCAAAATTTCTGCTACATCCTGATTTTGATCAAACAAAACCACATCAGACAAATTTTTTTCATCAAATCTTCGGAAGATAAAAGAAAAGTTAGATCGAGCTTTTAGGAAAATCAAGAAAGTTTTTTTTTCAGAATTAATCTAAGAATCACCGTGATCGTCTTCCCCTTACTTCCCCGGCGAACCCTTGGCTCGTGCCGACCCCGATGCCCATCGAGCATAGCGCGGCGAGATCCTTTGACAGCCCCTTCACCAGTTTACCTTCTTCTCCTCCTCCTTGCACTTTGCCCCACCGCATCGAACCTGGGGGCGTAGTAGTTGAGGTGTCCCGCGTCGGAGAACGACGCTGACAGCCCCATGATTCGACCCGAAGCCCTAACCCTCTTAGGGAAGCCCGCCGAGGAGGGGGCAGCAGTGGAGACGGATCCGGACAGGGAATCGTGAATCGAAAGAACGCCGGGGACGACCGAGGTTCCACGGAGCACGGCGCCGGAGATCTGCATCGCTCGGGCTTCGATTCGAGTCGTGTGGTCCGGAGGAGGAGGAGGAGGAGGAGGAGAAGTCACACGTCCGACACGTGATTACAGTTCTTATAGGAGTGGTGTGGTCCAGGGGCGGATCAGGAAATTAGGGACCAGAGGATCCCGCCCCCTCTTTCTCTCCCTCCCTGGGATACTCCGTCCTCATTTTTATTTTTTTTCATATTTCAGAGAGCGCTAAATAAACGAGTTTAGAAATGGATATAAAAATTAAAATAAAATTATAAATATGATATTTTAAATTTTTAACTCAGTCCCTACTAAATTATTATTAAATTCATAAATTATTTAATTTAAATTCATTATCATTTTTATTACCGAATGTATATTAAACGGCCTCTTAGTGTTTCAAAATCACAGGATGATACACTCGATTATCGTCCAAACATTATCACTACAAATGCAAAATTTTGGTGACATTAAATCTCGTCCCAGATAGCTTTATAAAATTTGCTTTAAATCGCTAATGGTAAGTTAAATTTTACATTCAGTCCCTATTTAAATTTTTCTTTGTGTTAACTCCTTAATGGATTGAGTACAAAAGAGTAAAAATTGAGTATACATCAGTGAAAAAGAAATATAAAAGAGTGAAAAATAAGTATACAGTTTCTTGATGTGGTGGATGCAACCTTACATACTCAATTTTTTAACTTTTATATTTAATTTTTTTCAAATAATACTAATAAAATTGTCTTGTCAATCTCATCAGAGACGGCATGTAAATAAAATTTAGGTAAGGACTGCTTGTAAATTTGAGTTTGAAAATAAGGAGTTTAAGAAAATTTAAACATACCCCAGCCTCGTTAATAATTTTTTTCTTTCTCCGCCCTCTGCTTCGTTTCCAAGCTGTCGCCTGGTATAAGGAAGAAGCCCACTCTGCTCTGTTCGACCTCCGAACTCATCCAGCAGCCTCGCTCCATTTTGCAACTGCAAGCACAATGGCGCTGGCTTCCTCGCGCGGCAGGATGGAGCCCCTGCGGCACTGGAGGGATCAGGACACCAGCCCCGAGAGGACCAAGGTCTGGAAGGAGCCTAAGCCCAGGAAGGTCCCTGTCGTTTACTATCTATCCCGCAGTGGCCAGTTGGAGCACCCCCACTTCATGGAGGTCATTCTCTCCTCCGCCGACGGCCTCTACCTCCGAGGTATGCTCCATGGTCTCCGCCTAATCTATCGAAATCCCCAATTTTTTTTTTGTTGCTTCTTGTTCTTTGCATGAGATTTGTTGTTTCTAGATGTGATCGACCGCCTCAACTTCCTCAGAGGCAAGGGGATGGCTAATTTGTATTCGTGGTCTTCGAAAAGGTGTGTTTGAATCGAGATTTGCTACGATGATTTTGGTTTCGTCTTCTTATCGGATTGAGAATGTTTCAGGAGCTACAAGAATGGATTCGTGTGGCACGACCTCACCGAGGATGATCTGATCCACCCGACGCATGGCCATGAGTACGTTCTCAAGGGTTCGGAGCTCTTCCGACCCCTCGCCTCTCCCAACTTCCAGGAAGACAGTGCGGCAATTCGTGCCTCCGAGAAGCCGCTGCAGGTTCCCAAATCCGTGCACCACGATTTCGAGAGCTTGCAGATTGGAAGAAAGAGAGCGCCCTGGAGCTCCTTCGATCTCAACGAATACAAGGTCTATAAGACCGACCTGACGGCCGAGGCCGGCGCCAAGGCGGCTGACGCCTCGACGCAGACAGACGACGGGAGGAACAGGCGGCGATCGGCAGTCCTGAGGGCGGAAGAAGATGGCCCACCGACCACGGAGCTGGAGCGGGAGGATATCTCGCCTCCGCTGTCGTCGTCGAGTTCGGAGACTCTAGAGAAGCTAATCAAGGCGGACGGCCGTGCCATCACTGCCGTCGCCGCTGGGTCCGAGGGCCAGGGGAGGACGGCGGGGACATACGCGAGCGGGCGGATGCGAGCGTCGACCGTGCTAATGCAACTTCTATCGTGCGGCTCCATCAACACGAAGGACCACCACGGCCTCTCTGTGTCGGCGCAGACTGCAGCACAGATCAAGCAGGGAGCGGCTGCTCGCGTTGGGTTGGATTCGGTCGGCAAGAAGGAAACGGACGGATTCACCGACGGCAACAGCACGGCGGCCATGAGGATGGACGACAAAGAATACTTCAGTGGGAGCTTGATCGAAACCAAGACGGCTGGCTATGGCCGAGACGAGTTCCCATGCCTGAAAAGGTCCTCTTCTTACAATGCCAACAGGTAAACTTTCGCAATGATCTTCCTTTTCGTTCTCAACACTACCAAACTTTTGCTTTGCATCTTTTCTGAAAACAAAACAAAAAGAAGAAGAAGAAGAAGAAGTCATTTTTGATCAACAAAATAGATTGAAATATGTTTGCATGAATGAATGTTTCCTTGATCTTGATCGAAAATACCACACAACACCACCAAGCTTAATGCTTATACTTTTAATTCATTGAATAGTTCGCTGTGGCAGCAATTTCACTGCCAAGATGCTGATGCTGACCTCTCAGCTTGAAGCTGTGTACTATAGCTCTGTTAGGAATTCCTGTTTTTGGGGGTGTAAAAGTAGGGCAGCCTTTTTACTCAGTTCCCTTGGTCGAAAGAGCTAGCTACTGTCAGACATTCCTTTGCAGCGCTCTTTTCTGCAGAAGCACAGCCTTTTGCTCTGCTTGTTCAAGAAGAGCTGAAGTTACTACAGTCGAGTCCATTTAGCTGGATTCCTTGCTGCAAGTCTGCAACAGCTAGCTGGATTCCTTTGCCTTGTTCTTGAAACTTTACTATGTTGCCATTTTCGAACAGTGGATGATAAGAGAGGTAGTTAGATGTTCATTACCTACTCTTTATAATACCTTGGCCATCTAGCTGAAACTCTTTATTAAGCTTTCAATTTATATATATGGCATTATGCTGAAAGTAATGCCTACAATGTTAGCAGGAGCTCGAAGCTGGAGCTCATTTCAAGGAAGCACAAAGCCACAATGGAAAGGGAGTGAGGCAACCACACCAATCTCACTCAGTTCTCTCGGAAGCAAATGGATTGAAGAAGAATAGTTTCCCAAGCTAACGTAAGAAGTACAAAGTTACAAAAAGAACTCCAAGATAGAGACTGGATCAGCCTGAAAAGACCCAAAGAAACATATAATACTTAGCCTTTCTGCAACCGAGGAGCATTCTGCTCGTGGGGTGAAGACGGTTTTCTTTTGCCTTAGATGATTAAGGCACGGAGTTAAGCGGCCGAGGGAGGAATTCCAGGAAAGTTAAATGTTATTTGCCTCTCCAGAACCTCTCTTTGCGTGCATAAAGAAATGGCACTGAATCCTTTTTTATGTTCATTGGGAAGCTCAGATTTTCTTGACTTCATGGTTGCATTTCGACTTGTCTCTTTCTCTTTGCGTGTTTGGCCCTCCGTTTTGGTTCGTTTGACAGATTGTAGTCGACAAAGCCAAATGTATGTTTGTCTTCTACTCGTCGCTGCCATTATATTTTGAACTCTGATACGCTTGAAAAAAATTAATGAAGATGATGGGGTTGAATATTCCGTGATTGACATATGGGCTGAAGAAGTTGTGTGATAAGGTATAGCGAGTCTAAACGTTTCTTTTTCCGGAACTCCCAAGACCCTCTAGGGAAGGGGATCCCCTGAGACCTTCCGCGGGTAGATACGCCCTGAAGATCAATTCAGAGGATGTACTCTCGAGATTACCTCGGGAAGCCAGATCCCCGAGACCACCTCAGGAAGCGAAGTGCTCGGGACCTTCCGGATCAGAAGACTCCGAGATCACCTTGGGAAAGCGGAGCCCAAGAAACGTTCGATCTCAAATAATAGTCCCCCTCTCTTCGGATCTACACATAACTATCACTCAGTATTGCAGAGTCATCATGACTTATAAATGTCGCAACGGACCGAACTTAATGACGACATGGACCGTTGCAATGGTTATCCGCTAACCGACAAACAGGAGGACGTGGCAAAGATCGTGGAGACGCACGAAAACAGCCGCCGCAGGTATAAAAGATACTCTAACCCCTCCGGTAAGGGGGTTACACATTCTTTACTATGAATATACTGTCTTGCCTTCTTTTTATCTTTTCCATCAAGGCACTGACTTGAGCGTCGGAGTGGGCTCCGCCGGACAACCTCTGACCTATTCCCCTAACGCTCGTGTTATTCTCGCAGGGTGCGAAGTTCCTCCCCTAACGTCAGCATCCGCATGGGCTGAACCCCGATGACTGACTGTCGACGTCGATTCCTTCCGGAATCAAAAATTTTAATAAATAATGTGATATTTTACATGCACATATTCGATTATCGCTCAGATATCATCGATGATCTTTGGCTGCCGTTTTGAGTCAAATTATATTTTGGAGCCAAGGTGAATCCATCGCGGATCATTGTATATAAAATATCACAGTATTCATTGAAATTTTTATTGAGTTTGTTTATCCAGAGTATCATTTTTGTTATATTTTATAGCTAGTGAAAAAAACTGGAGGTTTATTTTGCTATTGAAGTGCTACTTTTTAGAATTTATTTATTATATAGCAACAAAATTATAAATTTGCTAGGAGCCAAATAAATTTTAGAATATGATTTGAGTAAAAATTGGATCTTCTAAATTAAGAGAAATATATCTAATGGACGACGGGACGCCCGTTTTCAAAATAAATTAAATAGATGTGGCAACAATAATTTTATATTAAAAATATTTTTATAATGTTATTTATCGTAGTTGTTATAAAATAATTATTATAATTTATTTAAGATGAGTTTAAGATTTAAAACTATATTAATCACATGATATTTTTTATAATTATTTTTTTTAAAATTGATAAAGTTTAAGTAATTTCAATGATAAATAGTATTTTCATATAATAATATTTAGAGATTTTAAAATTTAAATATATTATAGATATACTGAATAGTTTGTACATGTGGTAACAAACACAAGGTAAATTCTAAATTTATTTTAAATATATTATAGTAGCTGAATAACTTTTCCGTACACTGTAAAAACTATTTGATGACTTTTACATGTTTATAATTAGAATAAGTATATATTTTTTATTTGATAAATTTTTTATATTCACTGACTGATGGATTGTGTCACGTCCCGAGACCCAGGAGCCGCTGTTCCAATATAAAATCGGACAGCACCTCCCCTGTCCGGCGGAAAATTTACACATACACAGAATACGACCACGCAGTTTAATTGGCCTCAGGCCTCAAAATATAGATAGACACAATATAAAAACACAAGACAACTAAGTAAATCATACCTGACTGCGGACCGGTCCGACTTATGACGAAACAACAAATACAACAACCCCTTAGGGCTCACGACACATACGACATATACATATCGCTAAAAGAAATATAAAACAATACACCACGAAGTACAAAACGAAACCATGTCGTCGCGATGGGTAGGAACTGGCTGCTGGGCTCTTCTGGCGACTCCAAGTATCTCAACCTGAAACAAAAACATATGGCAACGGTGTTAGAACATAAACTCAGCGAATACCCAGCAGATATGCATAGTATGTTATAATAACAATAGGAGTCTACGCTGATACCGTCTCATATGAACAATAGGAAAGGGTATACTGAAGATACTGAATCAAGATACATACCAGAATCCATCTAACCTGAAAAGAGGATAAGAAATACCCATGGAACACCAATTGACATATAATCTCAGATAACAAGTCTCCAGAATATGCATGTCAAACAAGTGCAGAAATCAAATGCAGCAAACAATGCACAATGCAAAATATGCACATGGTGCAATGACATGTGTCACCCCCAGTCCCAGTCAGGATCGTCGTCCACAACGTCCGCGTGGGTAGAGCTGTGACAACCTGTACCCAGTCAGGACATGGTCCACAACGTCCGCGTGGGTCAGCATGCAATAATGCAAGGATGGTGCATGACCCAAACATATAAAGCACCCTGGTGCAATGACATGTGTCACCCCCTAGTCCCAGTCAGGATCGTCGTCCACAACGTCCGCGTGGGTAGAGCTGTGACAACCTGTACCCAGTCAGGACATCGTCCACAACGTCCGCGTGGGTCAGCATGCAATAATGCAGAGATGGTGTATGATAGATACACATACGTCCCTCACCAAGTCCTCAGTATACCAAGTCTCAGCCTGAATTCCTATAACAGGAAATACTGGTGACCTACAAGGTATACTGGCCGAAATCTACAGATCCCTCATGTCAAATGCAAGAGATACATCACGATATCTAAGAATATGTATAGATATGATAATATCCGAGACTGTATGGAACTAACAGCATAATAACTCAGGGATAACTAACGAGTATCCAGGACAGACATAATAACTCAGGGATAACTAACAAGTATCTAGGACAGACATAATAACTCAGGGATAACTAACAAGTATCCAGAACAGACATATTAAACCAGAATAGCATATAGTCTTACTGTTATCTATAACAGTCTATGCATAACAACATGACAATATCAAAAGAGATAAGTCAAGGGTACCCGCCTCAAAGTAGAAGTCCGTATACGTAGAGAACCTCCTGTCCAATGGTCCGCACCCAATCAAGGACCTGCATCGGTAGGTGTTATTTAGCTACTACTATATGAATTAATAGCTAAATCCAAAATATAGCTCAATTGTAGACCGGATGATAAAACCAGCCCCTACTAAGCCAACCTAATCCCAACCAGATCAACAACAACCAATTCGTTATCACGATCAAATGCTCCCTATATTCATCCAGTACATATCACATCTCAAATCTACAATTACACTCAGAACATCATCCAAGGCTAAACAACCACTTCCTAGATCAGGTACGCCCATACCAACCAAGGACTAGCCTCCACAAATAAAGCTCACGGAGCAAAGTCAAATACAAATTCTACATGTTCACCTCCAAGCACCAAAACCCAATACAGGATTAGCACTAATCTGATTTCTTCTATGAATTCAACTCACGGTAGAACCACAGGAAGTAAAACATAACCACTCAAAGAAAAGCTAGCAGATCATATTTGCAAACCCAAGAAACCACACTAATCCCAATTAGGAACAAATATCAACTCCACCTACTGATGTACAACACTATCATCATGCTTCTTCAATTCAACCGTTACCTCTCCATGAAATCAAATCAAAACTTATATCCGATCATCCGAAACCCCCATCACAGATCAAGGACCCATAGAATAATTAAGACAGCACACAGAACCAACAAAGCTAAACCAGGTAAAGAAAACCAAATCCAAAACATCAAGGCTAACAAGCTATGGAACCTCATGATCAATTACATTGCAAATCAATTTGCCCAAGAGATCTAATATAGGGTATCATCAACTCAGCCACACAATTCACTAAACAAGCCCATAACCAAATCGAATTAGCTAGAGAGCACCCTTACCTGAGTTCTGCTGGGCACAACAAGCTCCAATCACAAATCCTCACTCAGCAGCCACCCGATTCTTCACAGCAGGCAGAAGATGAAGAATTGGAGCCCAAATTTCCAATTTCAAATTTCCAGAATCGGATCTGCCAACACACACAAGGAGTCATTTTCGTGTTCCACTCCTCAACTCAATCCCTTCCACTATGAGTCTAATACCAACAACAACTTACCTCAACTTCCAGCTCCAATCTCCAAGGTCAATCACCAAGAACAAGTCTATGACAAGTCCAACCGAACAAATGTTTGGAGGAGAGCTCACTAAAATGCAAGACAGGTAAGCGCCGGAAAATCGAAGAGGAAACCGTCGAAAGGAAAAGGATGAAGATGATTAGCTTCGGCGTCGGGTGCGCGCGGCTGCGAGAAAAGGGAATCCTCGGCCTAGAGCTCGCCTGCTTCGCGTTGATGGAAAAGATCGTCGACGATCGTGAGGGGCGCAGCTAGGGTTCGCCGGAGAGATGGAAGCCGAAGGAGGTGTCGTTGGCTCTCGATCGGTACTGGAGGCGGCTCGCGTGAGGTGAGGGTGTTCGGCCGGAACAATGGGCTAGGTCAAGGGATATAAGAGATGGCATCTTACACTTTAGTCCAATCAATTTCCTTCTAATTGCAAGTCTGCCATTAGGTTTTAGGTTTATTCCACATTAGCCCCTGCAACAATTTGCTCTAATTCATTCTAGTCCTTCCTAATGTTTTATATCATACTATTTGAATCCCAAAAATTTCGTCTAAATGCTCGAGAACCCCAGGACCTCTTTCGAAAAATTTTTCGGAGCGGAACAAAAATGTCGAATTTAACAGATTGAGTATAAAAGAGTAAAATTTTAATATACATTCTAATGATTTGAGTATAAATTGTTTGAAATTGAATACTAATTTGAAAATTTTGAGTATAAAGTTTCGGTATCCCCTAGTGAAAATCTTGATGTGGTGGATGAAACCTGACATATTCAAATTTTTAAATTTTATACTCAAATTTTTTCAAACAATACTCAATCTAAATCAATTCGTACTTAAATTTTTATAATATGTACTGAAATTTTTATTATATACTGAAGCAATGTATACTTAAATTTTTTTAAATAATACTTAACTTTTTTAAATTAGTATTCAATCTCAGAAAATTTATACTTAAATATTTATAATATATACTGAATTTTTATTTTTTTATACTGAAAAAAATAATACACAAAATTATCTTGTCAATCTTATCAGGGAGTAGATGTACTTCGTCTTTCTAATTAAAAAATGATTATCATTATTTAAATAAATATTATTGGTTATTTGACTGATGACATGGTATAGGTGGCTACGAGTAAGTTAGCGAATTTAAAATCTCAGAGGAATCATGATTATTTTAGAAAGGGGACTGTATATAAATTAAGAGTAATGATAGGGACAGTAAATTTGGGATAGTAAATGGGACAGTGAATGACGTGGTAATTATTGTGTACACGTCCGATCGTTGATCGGACACTACCGGTGGCCTTCGGCCGCCACCCCGAACCAAACTATACCCTGGGGGGCACGGTGAATCCGTCGGGGATCGCCGTAATTGCGATCTCGCATCATTGACCGTTGATTTCGATAGGTTCACCGTTGCCGGCGATCCTGACGAGTTCACCGTCCTCCGAAGGTATAGTTTGATTCAGGATGATAATCAAAGGTCATCTGTGGTGTCCGATCGGCGATCGGACGTGTACATAATAATTGTACGTTATTCACTATCCCATTCACTGTCCCAAATTCTCTGTCCCAATCATTACTCATAAATTAATCAGTTACCCAATCATAGGTAAATCCATGAAATTATTAAATCATGTAACTAAGTTTTAATACTAACGAATCACATATACATTTTCATTTTTATACCTTTATTATTCCATTGTAGCAGTCGCTTCATTATGTACTCGATCAGTCGGCTGTTATTGTTGTAGTAAATCATTATTCTTTTTTAAAAAAAGAACAATTCTATTAAAAAATCAATGCTCTCAATATATTACTTAAATTGATATTTAAAAAATATTTATAAAATCAGCAAAATTAGAAAAACATATAAAAATTAATTTTTTATCATTCCGAGATCTCTAATTCCACCAGTTGATTTCAGATAGAATCGATTGAAAGATCTAGAGATTTCGGAATGATATGAAATTGATTTCTATGTGTTCGTTAGTTTTCTTAATTTTGTAAATATTCTCGAATATCAATTTGACTAAATATATTAAGAATTATGATTTTTTAACATGAATATGTTCGAAATACTAATTTGTGTTAAAAAATCACTACTCTTAATATATTTGGTCAAATTGATATTTAAGAGCATAAATATAATTATTAGAAATAGACAAACTCATAAGACCTAATTTCACGTAATTCTGAGTTCTCGAGGTACATCAACGGATTTTAGTCCAGACTCTTTAGGTTTATTTAGCCAAAATTGGTTGAGGACCTGGAGAGTTCAGAATGATACGAAACTAAGTCCTATGAGTTCGTCTAATTTTTATGATTATGTTCATATGGATTTAACCTAATATTCTAATAGCAATGATTTTTTAACATGAATTAGTTTTTCAGATAATTCGTATTCAAAAAATCATCACTTTCAATATATTTGATCAAATTGATATTTGAGGGAATTTATAAAATCAAGAGAACTAGAAGAACATATTGAAATTAATTTCGTGTCATTTCATGATCTCTAGGTCCAACCGACAATTTTAACCGAAATTGACTAATGGAACTAGAGACTTCGGAATGACACAAAACTAATTTTATATGCTCATCGAATTCTCTTAATTTTATAAATATTCTTAAATATAAATTTGACCTAATATATTACTTAATTTTATAAATATTCTTAAATATCAATTTGACCTAATATATTAAGAATAAAATTTTTTGAACACGAATCAATCAACTATTTTTAAAAAAAATTAATAATTTGCTATGATATCAATCGATCAATCGACTTCTATACATCGTTTAGTAATTTTAAAGTTTGGCACGCGGTTTGATGATTTTAAAATTTATCTAGGTAAAATAGCTTATATTAATTGAATAAATTGACCTCGTTGTCACGTGATCACGGCCAGTCCTGGTACGGGCCTGGGCCGCCGGACTTTAAAATTATAAAAACCCAAGCAGAAAAATATATATTAATTATCTACAAACTCCAATTTACACGTACAGCACCAAATAAATTCATGAAATCATATACACATGACATATTAGAGGCTGTCGACAGAAAATATAAATAGTTTGTACGACCTAATGTCCAGTCTCTCATGTCATTTTATTAACGAGCTCTGCACTGCCTAAAGGTTTCTATTCTAATCCCTTCAAACTCAAGCCCTAACCATTCATACAAGTCACATCTTGCATAGTATGTTGATAATTCACTATTGACAATGGGCTAAAGTGAACTGCTAGCTAGCTTCATTTGAACCTGGAGAATTGATAGAGTTGCCTCTCCATTCTGATGGTCGACAACATTCCACCATTATATCTAGGAGTAAGTCGACATAGCTTGTTTCAAGGCTTTAACCCCCATCATCAACAAGTGAATCATGCATGCTTGGAGAATTCACATCAGCCTTTGCAATGTCATTTTTTGCTGCACCTGCCTGAACATCTTTTAGTCAAGATAAACACGCAGACCAGTCGGAAATCCAGCAACTGTGCTTGTGAAAGAAGGTTTCTGAGCATGTCTTCTTTATCTCCATTAATACATTCACTATCTTCAGACTCAATGAGGTCACCTGGCTCTGTTGACAATGCATCCTGCTCATCTTCTGAGGTCAAAACCTTACAAAAAGGGTACACAAGTGTACTATTAAGATATCATGTATTCTCTTTCTGAATTGACTGATGGTTACATGGATTCAAGTTCCAATTGAAGGTACTATAATCTAGGGTGTTGAAATTCCCTGTGTAGGTCTATTACACACACTAATTCATTTATGCAATCTATATATAGGCGAGAGATATGAGGAAGTTGTGACTATTCTGGTCATGCATATTGGAGCCATGTGTATGTTGGATATTATTATTATTATCTCTATTAGGTGGGCTTATTTGTAAGTTGCACAAGTAAATACAATCTGAGCCCTTAAAGTGATCTAACTTATGTTTATTGGGTTTCGGATTATTGGATGCGGGTTCAATGTATAGAACCCTTTAGACCAATCTGTTATTATATATGAGCTGATAACAGATTGGATTGCTATATAAAAGAGAGGTCCCCAAGGGTTTAGGTGATTTTATGACCTAGTTTCTTGTTCCCCAGACAAGAAACTTTACGGCGCCGTCAAACCTAAGCCTGTTGGAAGATCCTCTTTCTTCCTTCCGCTACATCTTCTTCCATAGGGATCAAGCCGACGACGCTACGACAAGGACGATGGCTCTTCAATCAGGTTCCTTGTCATTCAGTTTATATTATTTTATTCTTGTCATGCCATAATTCGAAGAAATAATAGATCTATTATTATATGTCTTGTCTTTTCTCCTTAAAATTCTTATTTTATTTTTAGAATTCATGCTGTTAGGAGAAAACCCAAGTTCTATCAATTGGTATCAGAGCCTTGACTTTGTTTCTTCGTTTTTATGACGATAAAGTTTAAATTTTTTTTTTCGTCGATTTATTGTATGTATGCTAGATTAAGTTTTCCTAGTATAATGCAATTTTTATCGTCGAAAATCATGTAAAAGAAAAATTCTAGGATAGACTTGTTTTCTAAGTTTTTCATATTTTATATGAAAAATGAAAACGTCAGGAAAAAAAATCGTCAGGTTTAACCTAATTTTTAGATTAAATTATGATGGTTTAATCGATTGACTTGGTCAATCAATCGATTAGCAAGTCTAAAATTATGAACAGAATAAATTTAATTTAATTGATTGTATAAATTTATTTTAATCGATTATCATCTTAAATTTGTGATAAGATGAATTAGGAATTATATCGATTAAAATTTTTTAATTTTTTGTACAATGGATGAAAAGTTCTTTCATAGGAAACAATTTTTTTTCTTTCTTTCGTGTTAAAAGAAAAAAAACTATTTCAAAGAATGAAAAAAAAAGTTAACTGTTTCTGAATTATATATATATATATATATATATATTTAATACATAATGATAAAGAGATTAAATAATATTTTTTAATATTATTTAATTATAAAACCATAAAGAAACTTTAATTTTTAAAGGAGGGTTCTATATATCATTATATAATTACATATAGTAGACTTTTAAATTGATTGTGATAATTAATTGGGTAAACTAATTAATTATTATATGGTATCAATCGATTTATAAATCTACTTTTAGAATTATTAAGGTTGATAAAGAAATTATCTGTTCGGTTAAAATATCTAGAATTTTTTTGAGTCTATCTATACAATGTGCTACTAAGTTGAACTATTGTGTCGACCCAAAGGAAGACACCTTAGGTAGATTTAGTGTATTTTGTATTGATAGACGTATATCTATGCTAAGAGTAATCGGCCCAAAGGAAGATTACTTTTATGCCAGATATATGTTTAAGATAGTTTATAACTATTGAACAAAATTTATTTTTTTTGTTCTGATCATGCACAAAATATGTCGGCCCAAAGGAAGACATATTGCGTGGCAGATTAAAGTTGTTGTAAGCTATGAACCAATATATAACTCATATAAAGTGTCATATTATGCGCATATGGGTCAGCTCAAAGGAAGACACATTGTGTGACCAATTAAAGGTTGAGTTATATCAGAGAGTACCGCTAACAAATTATATTTTAATCTACACTAAAATACAATGTTGTATTTGGTATCTCATAAGGAGCCCATTTAAATGCATTTAAAATTTTATTTATTTGCATAATCTTATTTCATATATATATATATATATATATGTTCTTGGCTTTAGTTAAATCGTGAGCTTAAATAATTTTTTTAGTGCAATCTGTAACTGCCAATATTAATAACATCCCAACATTAACTGGTTCGAATTTTGCCGAATGGAAAGAATACGTGATCGTAGTCTTAGGCTGCATGGACTTGGACTATGCATTAAGGAATGATCGTCCTGCACCTTTGACCATTGCTAGCACTATAGAGCAGAGGGCTGAATTTCAGTTGTGGGAGAGATCAAATCGCATGAGTCTAAGCATCATGAAGCTTTCCATACCGGCACAAATAAAGGGCTCAATAACAGAGAGTGAAGATGCTAGGATTTTCCTTAACCAACTAGCAGACCGATTTACCTCAAATGAAAAGGTCGAGACTACCGCACTTCTTATGAAGTTGGTAACCATGCGGTATAGTGGTAAAGAAAACATAAGGAAGTACATTATGGAGATGTCCAATATAGCGACAAGTCTAAAAGCACTAAAACTCGATATGTCTGAGAGTATGTTAGTGTATTTCGTCTTGATGTCTCTGCCTGCACGGTTCACTCCTTTTAAGATATCGTATAATACTCAAAAGGAAAAGTGGACATTGAACGAGCTTATTGCTCAATGCGTGCAAGAGGAGGGGAGACTGAAGATTGAGACATCTGAAAGTACTCACTTAGCATCTGGTTCTCAAAATGCGAACAAGAAGCGAAAGAGGATCAATAACAAAGGTAAGGGAAAGCAAACTGCAGATTCTGGAGGCAATGACCATAAGGAGCGAAAGAAGTAGGATAAGGAATCCACTTGTTACTTTTGCAAGAAGAAAGGTCATATGAAGAAAGACTGCCTCAAGTACGCCAACTGGCGTGTAAAGAAGGGTAAACTTCTCAACTTTGTTAGTTCAGAAGTCAATTTAGCTATTGTACCCATTGACACTTGGTAGATAGATACTGGTGCTACTACTCACATAAGTGTCACTATGCATAGTTGTCTCAGGAGCCGACTTCCACTTGATGGTGAAAGATACATCTATACGGGGAATGGAAAAAAGGCTGCAGTAGAGGCTATTGGTGTTTTAGGCTTTATTTAGGAACTGATGTTTATTTGGATTTGGAGAATACATTTATTGTACCGTCTTTCAGACGAAACTTAATTTCAATTTCTTGTTTGGACAAATCAGGTTATTCTTGTTCATTTGGAAATGAAATGTTTAGTATTTTCCATAATTCAATTTTGATTGGGAATGGTTCCTTGGTTGATAAGCTTTATAAATTAAACACATTTACTTCTACGACTGACAACGTGATAATGCATAGAGTATGTACGAAACGTAAATTGACCAACGAGAATTCTTCTATGTTGTGGCATAGGCGTTTAGGACATATATCCAAACAACGCCTAGAAAGGTTAATGTCACATGGAATTCTTGATTCCCTTGACATGTCAGACTTTGATGTCTGCATAGAGTGTGTTAAGGGGAAGACAACTAACAAAAGGAACAAAGGGGCTAGCCGTTGTAGTGACGTTTTGGAGCTAATACATACGGACATTTGTGGACCATTCCCTAAGGCATCTTGGAATGGACACACATATTTTATTAGCTTCATAGATGACTATTCTAGATTTGGCTATTTGTACCTTATTCATGAGAAGTCGCAATCTTTGGACATGTTCAAAATTTTCAAAGCCGAAGTTGAACTTCAACTAGGTAAGAAAATTAAAGTCGTCCGATCCGACCGTGGAGGAGAATATTACGGTCGATATGATGGATCCGGTGAACAACGTCCAGGACCTTTTGCAAATTACCTTGTTGAGTGTGGGATTGTGCCTCAGTATACCATGCCTGGTACACTCAATCAGAATGGTGTAGCCGAGCGTCGCAATTGAACCCTAAAAGACATGGTGAGAAGTATGATGACTTTCACTTCTCTACCGGAGTCTTTGTGGGGTGGGGCACTCAAGACTGCAGTTTAGCTTCTCAATATAGTACCTAGTAAAACAGTAACTAAAACCCCATTCGAGATGTGGACGGGTAGAAAGCCTAGCATTAGGCATTTACACGTCTGGGGTTGTCCAGCTGAGGCTAGGCCTTACAAGCCTAATGAAAAGAAACTGGACTCGAGAACTGTTAGCTACAATTTTGTAGGTTACTCTGAGAGATCAACGGGGTGTAAATTTTATGATCCATCTAATAGATCCTTTTTCGAAACGGGAAACACCAAGTTTATTGAGGATAGTGGGAGCGATAAAATCAGGAAAATATCTTTTGAGGAAAGCGTTGGCAATCCTCTTATGGTCACTACTAGTGCAATCAGTAGTGGTATGGTTACCATACCACACATTATGGATATTGCACATCCAGTGAGCGTAGTGAACCAAGATATTCCCATGACATCTCCAATGCAATTGGAGGAGCCTGCCACTGAAATTTAAGTATTGCCTCATATTGATGAGCAAGTACCTCAACCACCTTAAATACAAGTGCCCTTAAGGCGATCCACAAGGGAACGGAGAATCACGAATTCTCGTGATTATGTTTATCTCCAAGAGCATGAGTTTGATATAGGGTTGGAAAGTGAGCCTACATCTTTCCAAGAAGTCAAACAATGCTCTAACCCTGAAAGGTGGATTAACGCCATGCAAGAAGAGTTGAAGTCTATGGCAGACAATGACGTTTGGGAACTTGTCGAATTGCCTGAAGGTTTGAAACCCGTTGGTTGTAAATGGATATTTAAAACCAAACGAGATTCGAAGGGCAATATCGAAAGGTATAAGGCTCGTCTTGTTGCCAATGGATTCACTCAAAAGGAAAACATTGATTATAAGGAGATTTTTTCACCTGTGTCGACGAAAGACTCCCTTAGGGTAATCATGGCACTTGTAGCTCATTTTGATTTGGAGCTACATCAAATGGACGTAAGGACTGCATTCCTCAATGGAGATATAGAGGAGTCTATATATATGGTGCAACCGGAGAACTTTGAGTCCTTAGACTCAAAGCACTTAGTATGTAGATTAAAGAAGTCCATTTATGGTTTAAAGCAGGCATCCCGTCAATGGTACCGGAAATTTGATCAAGTGGTTACCTCATTTGGATTTAGAGAGAACCCCGTTGATCAGTGCATATATATCAAGTTCAGTGGGAGCAAGTTTGTTATACTTGTTTTGTACGTGGATGATATATTGCTTGCGAGCAATAATAAGGGTTTACTGCATGAAACCAAGTCATTTCTATCTGGTAAATTTGAAATGAAAGATTTTGGTGAAGCATCTTTTGTTCTAGGCATTCAGATCTGTCGTGATCGATCAAGAGGCATTCTTGGACTTTCACAATAAGCTTATATTGAGAAGGTGCTTATAAGGTATGACATGCAGAACTGTACACCTGGTGACACACCTGTGTCAAGAGGTGACAAGTTCAGTTTGCAGCAGTGTCCACGACTTGAACTTGAAATAAAGGAGATGGAACAATTCCCATATGCATCAGCAGTGGGAAGTCTCATGTATGCATAAGTTTGCACTCGACCAGATATAGCATTTGTAGTTGGGATGTTAGGCAGATATGTTAATAACCCAGGACCGGCGCACTGGAAAGCAATTAAAAGAGTGATGCAGTATTTGCAGAGAGCTAAAAGACACATGCTCACATATCGGAGGTCAGATCATCTGGAGGTGATTGGTTATTCAGACTCCGATTTTGCTGGATGCTTAGATAGCAGGAGGTCCACTTCAGGCTATGTCTTCATACTTGCTGGAGGGGCTATATCTTGGAACAGCGTCAAGCAGACGCTAGTAGCTACTTCTACTATGGAGGCAGAATTGGTAGCATACTATGAAGCATCCAATCACAGGATTTGGCTGCGGAACTTCATCACAGCATTACATATCGTTGATGGCATTGACAGGTCACTGAGGATCTACTGTGATAATAAAGCTGCAGAACTTTATGCCAAGAACAATCGCAGTTCGTCGAAGTCCAAGCACATCAACATTAAGTTTCTAGCGGTTAAAGAGAGAGTTCAGAGTCGTCAGATCATGGTAGAGCACATCAGCACAGATTCCATGTTGGCCGATCCACTTACCAAAGGCTTGGTGCCCAAGGTGTTTCATGCGCATGTTGTGGTATGAGAGTTCTTCTTATGGAAGAAGAACTCATCTAGTGGGAGTTTGTATTTATTTTATTACTCTATGTTAATAAAGACAAACATTTTTTATTTTGATTATTGTACGTACCTAAAGTACAAAATAATAATGGGAATTCATATGTTTGTTTGACGCTCTGAATACGATATCATGATTTACTACTGCTGTTTAGCATTTGGTGTTTGTAAATATGATACAGATTCCTTTTGGAATCATAAAGTTTGGATCATGATTTGCTGTTGCAGTTTAGCATAAGGTGTTTGCAAATATGATCAGACTCTTTTGAGTCGCTTTGGACCAGTTGGAAATTGACATGTACTGATCACATTTCATGTAATTTNGCAGTATTTGCAAGAGCTAAAGACACATGCTCACATATCGGAGGTCAGATCATCTGGAGGTGATTGGTTATTCAGACTCCGATTTTGCTGGATGCTTAGATAGCAGGAGGTCCACTTCAGGCTATGTCTTCATACTTGCTGGAGGGGCTATATCTTGGAACAGCGTCAAGCAGACGCTAGTAGCTACTTCTACTATGGAGGCAGAATTGGTAGCATACTATGAAGCATCCAATCACAGGATTTGGCTGCGGAACTTCATCACAGCATTACATATCGTTGATGGCATTGACAGGTCACTGAGGATCTACTGTGATAATAAAGCTGCAGAACTTTATGCCAAGAACAATCGCAGTTCGTCGAAGTCCAAGCACATCAACATTAAGTTTCTAGCGGTTAAAGAGAGAGTTCAGAGTCGTCAGATCATGGTAGAGCACATCAGCACAGATTCCATGTTGGCCGATCCACTTACCAAAGGCTTGGTGCCCAAGGTGTTTCATGCGCATGTTGTGGGTATGAGAGTTCTTCTTATGGAAGAAGAACTCATCTAGTGGGAGTTTGTATTTATTTTATTACTCTATGTTAATAAAGACAAACATTTTTTATTTTGATTATTGTACGTACCTAAAGTACAAAAATAATAATGGGAATTCATATGTTTGTTTGACGCTCTGAATACGATATCATGATTTACTACTGCTGTTTAGCATTTGGTGTTTGTAAATATGATACAGATTCCTTTTGGAATCATAAAGTTTGGATCATGATTTGCTGTTGCAGTTTAGCATAAGGTGTTTGCAAATATGATCAGACTCTTTTGAGTCGCTTTGGACCAGTTGGAAATTGACATGTACTGATCACATTTCATGTAATTTCAACTCTATACATCCGCATCTTGATCTATGTCGTTAATGACATTGGTATTGTGATTACTGTTGGGGCTTGTTACGATCATATACAGTAGCTACGACCTCTTTATTCCTATACCAATGAAGTTAATGGACCAGATTGTTTAAAGGGGTATCTTGTACCCATAAAGTTTGATATCAACTAAAGTTTTGCTTGTATTTACTATACAACTCACATATAGCCCAAGTGGGAGATTGTTGGATATTATTATTATTATCTCTATTAGGTGAGCTTATTTGTAAGTTGCACAAGTAAATACAATATGAGCCCTTAAAGTGATTTAACTTATGTTTATTGGGTTTCGGATTATTGGATGCGGGTTCAATATATAGAACCCTTTAAACCAATCTGTTATTATCTATGGGCTGATAACAGATTGGATTGTTATATAAAGGAGAGGTCCCCAAGGGTTTAGGTGATTTTATGACCTAGTTTCTTGTTCCCCATTGACAAGAAACTTTACGGCGCCGTCAAACCTAAGCCTGTTGGAAGATCCTCCTTCTTCCTTCCGCTACATCTTCTTCCACAGGGATCAAGCCGACGACGCTACGACAAGGACGATGGCTCTTCAATCAGGTTCCTTGTCATTCAGTTTATATTATTTTATTCTTGTCATGCCATAATTCGAAGAAACAATAGATCTATTATTATATGTCTTGTCTTTTCTCCTTAGAATTCTTATTTTATTTTTTAGAATTCATGCGGTTAGGAGAAAACCCAAGTTCTATCAGTATAGACATACATTTATATAATTTATCTTCAAATACATGCATATTATAATAGACCCAAATTTTATAGTCAAGGCCACTTCTTGATAAATGTTCACTCTCCAAATATATACATATTGTTGTTGGAGATAAATTTGATTATGGATGGAGATAGAGTTTGTTAATAGAAATAAAATAAAATTAATGGATAGAGATTGAATTTGATGAGTTGGCAATAATGAATAGATGAGATAGAAGTTGATAAGGATGAGTGTTCGAGGTAAAATAAAATGTCTAGATTCAATGTATATGAAGTTGGTGTTTATTCACTAAGCCTATAAATATGTAACCTTCTAGTGAATGAAAGAAAATTGAGTTACTTAGGGGGCGTTTGGTTTGCATTTTCCAGTCTGTTTTTCATTTTCATTTTCTGTAGAAAATGCGGTTTTCTGGAAAACATGTTTGGTTTGCATTTTCCAGCTTTGTTTTCCAGAAAAAAAACATAGCGTTTTCTGGAAAACTGGAGAATGAAAAAAAGTCATTTTCCAGAAAACTAGAAAATGCGGTTTTCTGAAAAATGAAAATGAAAAATGACACAAACCAAACGCCCCCTTAGTTTTTCTTATTCTCTCCTCTTCCACAAGACTGAAACTCCTCTTCTATTTTTTTCTTCCAACAAAGTGGTATTAGAGCTATGGCCAATGGAGGTATGATTCCCTTCCAAGTTCCAGTACTCAAGACGAGTAATTATGATAGCGCTGGAGTATCAAGATAAAGGCACTTCTTGGAGTCCATGATGTTTGGGAGGTTATAGAGAAAAGCTACAATGAGCCAATTAATGACTCAACACTATCTCCGATTCAAAAAGATAGTTTGAGAGATTTAAGAAAGAGAAACAAGAAGACTTTCTTCCTCATTTATCAAGCTTTAGATGACGATGGTTTTGAGAAAATCTCAAGTGTTACTTCAGCTAAGAAAGCATGGGAAAAACTTCAAATCTCGTATCAAGGAGAAGAAAATGTGAAAAAAGTATGATTTCAGACATTAAGAAGTCAATTTGATACTCTTCGTATGAAAGAAGGCGAGCTGGTGTCTGATTATTTTTCTAGAGTCTCTACCATTTCCAATCAACAAAAGAGAAATGACGAAAAACTAGAAGAAATAACTATCATCCAATAAATTCTTCGATTACTGGATTTAAGATTTGATAGTATTACAACTATCATCGAAGAAACAAAGGATCTACAAGCCATGACATTAGAGCAGCTCTTGGGTTCACTACAAGCCCATGAAAAAAAAGATGAAGATAAATGAAGAGATTACTCAAGAACTTCTTAAGATTTCTCTTCATCCAGTTACTAACAAAGATGAAAGCTTCTCTAATAATAGAAGCCAACGTGGACGAGGTTGTGGACATGGACAAGGATACGCTAGTGAACAAGAATGAGTTCTCAACAATAACAATGAAAGAGGAGAACAATCACCAAGAAGACGCGGAGGACATACAAAATCGAGATATGATAAATCTCAAGTTAAGTGCTACAATTATGAAAAATTAAGGCATTATGCTAAAGTATGTAGATCGCCCAAAAATAAAATATAAGCAAAAACAAACTATATGGAAGAAAAAAGAGAAGAAGATGACATTCTATTGCTAGCATACAAAGAAGATGAAAGAGATGAAGATACAATGTGATATCTCGACACTAGTGCAAGCAATCACATGTGTGGAGAAAGAAGTTTGTTCAAAGAACATGATGAATCAGGTGGTGGTCGTCGTGGTGGCTATGTCGGCCGAGGTGGCTATAGACATAATAAATCCATAGGTGACTCTGAACGCCTTCCACATAGATTGTATGAGCCACAACTGAAGATGTCAAAAGTTATTGATTCTTTGACATCAAACATGAGCAATGCCAATGCCAAAACTGTTGAGGAAAGTGACGAGAAGGATGAAGATTCTGATGAAAGTTCAGATCATGAACCTTCAAAACAAAAATAAGCAAAAAAGTCAACTCAAGTACCCAAAGAGAGCAGTAGCTTAGATTCATCTAAGGAATCTTCGGACGAGGAAAGGGAAGATGAGAAGCCACTTAAGACTCCAAAGAAGGATTTGGATGTAAGGATGAAGGATGCTAATGTGGCTAATACTGAGAAACTAACTGTCACAAAGTCTGAAAAGAAAATAAATCAGACGCTTGGATCTAAGACACTATTTGTTGAAAATATATCTTTTGATGTTGTACAGGACGATGTGGCTGAATTCTTCAAGGAAGCTGGAGAAGTTGTTGGAACGCGCCTGTCTGCTACAGAGGAGAGTAAGGACAAGGAGACCATTGTTAATGCGACTTAAGAAAACGAAGAAGACAAGGAGATGATTTTGGAAGAATATATGAAAATGGAGTGCCAGGCGGAGGAACGAGAAGCAGAAGTGCGAAAAGAGTTCGAGATGCTTTTGTTTGAACTTAAGCAAAAAAAGGTTAATATTGAATCCTTGGAAGCCAAGAAGGCCGCCTTGGTAGTGAATGTTAGTTCATTAGAGGAGCTTTGAGGAATGCTAGTGACAAATTACAATTAGTTTTGAAACAGAAAGGTGAAACAGAAAAAGATTTGAAGACTGCAATTTTGGAGAAGGATGTATGCAAAAGGGAATTTGAAACTACTACGATGAAGGACTTGTAGTCTATGTAGTTACAATCAACAGAAAAAGAAGTCGATCATATTTTTGTTAAATTGGGCTCGGACAAGGATGCTCGGAAAAAGAAAGAAAATATCGATATGCGTTATCACTACTTCAGAGAATGCATTAAAAGAAAAGAGGTGCAAGTGGAATATACAAAGTCTCAAGATGATGATATATTTATCAAACCATTCAAATTTGAAGAATACATCAAGATGCGGAATCTATTTGGAGTTGCAAAATCAAGATTAGGAGGGGATATTAGAGATAAACTTGAATTTGATGAGTTTATGGATAGAGATAGAGTTTATTGATAGAAATAAAGTAAAATTAGTGGATAGAGATTGAATTTGATGAGTTGACAATAATGGATAGATGAGATAGAATTTGATAAGGATGAGTGTTCGCAATAAAATAAAAGTGTCTAGATTCAATATATATGGAGTTGATGTTTATCCACTAAGCCTATAAATATGTAACCTTTTGATGAATGAAAGAAAATTGAGTTGTTTAGTTTTTCTTATTCTCTCCTCTTTCATAAGAGTGATACTCCTCTTTCATTTTTTTCTTACAATAGTTGTGTCAAATGATTCATAGACACCTGCCATGTAGTCAAATATAAAATGCATCATTTATCTTTTAACAAAAAGACAAGCATATCTTCAAGTAATCAAGAAACCTAGATTCTCAATGTACCTATTCGGAGCTCACATCGCATCCTCCCGCTTGAAAGAATTTGCTGAAAATCTTGCGCGTTTCCATGATCTCCTTAAATGACAAAGTTTTCCACCCTCCATGTGAATGATCCTCTCTTGCGTATAGCATCGATTTGAGGTGTTAAATACATATTAGTTGATTTAGGGTCTGTGACACTAAGTTATTGGATTATAGAAGTCTCCTTTAATATGAGAACCTCAGCTGAGAAGACTGTTAATATATGATAAAAAAATTATTTATGTAAGAGTCGAATTAGTCTTTTAATTTGTTATTACTTGTCTATTTATGTCTCGTTTTTCCTTTAAAACCCTAAGTTTTATGAAAATAATTATTTAACCATTGTTTATTCTCATCTTTTATTTGTTTCTTTCTCCTTCTTTTTGCATTTTTTAGATTATATTTGCATTATTTTCATGGTATTAGAGTATGGTCTTGTCAAGCCGAAAAGTTTGATTTTGAAAGAATTTCAACGCCATCGTTGAGATTTGTGATTTTCAGGTGTTTAAAAATCGGTCATTGTGAGACTTCTTTAGCAATTTCTATGTTGTGGTTGGTTTGTTGAAAAAATAAACCTATTGCATTTGTAGAAGAATTATATTTTCTTGAGTTTTAACCGTTACATCGCCTTGAAACTTTGAGGGAACATTCCTCGCACCCAAGGCTACATTTTGAATGGTGAAAATCGGATTTTGGGTTCTTTAAATCCATCTAACGACTAAAAAAAATATAATTATTGATTTTGTCTTCTCTTTAGAAATTCGATAGTCATTCACAACAATGATTCCTTAAATTTGGAGCATTCAACATGGCAGTAGTAGTTTCTCCTATAAACGTTGGAGTTACTCAATCATCCAATGCTATAATTGTAACTCTTATCGAACAGTTTCAAAAGTTCCTTGCATCTTATCCACATGTTATGTTTGCTTCTTTTCACAAATTAAAGGTTTGTCCTCTAATGATACCTCAGGCATACCTTTCACTATCTGGATACTTGATCCTGGAGCTTTACATTATATGTGGCCTAATGTCAATTCTTTTGTATCTATAAATTCTTCTTCTGTGTTAGTCATGATCACAGATGATTCTCCCATGTCATTAGCTGGTGTTGGCTCTATTTCTATATTTAATTTGTCTCTATATGATCATATTCTTAATCTTACTTTGAATCTTGTTTCGGTCGGTCAATTATGTGATTTTGTTTTTTTAGTTTCTTTTACTTTATCTTTTTGTTATGTGCATGATCCATGATCTTAAAAGCAGTTATGATAGAACATAGACAGGGGAGACTATATGTATTAGAACAACTAAAAGTTTCAGATGTTACAACTTCCAATGTTGATTTGTCATCCTTTTGATTAAAGTTTACTTCTTCTGATTTTTATTTATGACATTCTTGTCTTGGATATGTTTCTTTTTCTCGTTTAAAATACTTAGTTTCTAAATGAAATTTAAGAAAATTACAAACTCATTATATTTTAGATTGTTGTAGTTGCAAATCGGCATAATTCTTTACCTTATCCTCCTATAGAAGTATCTTTGTTTCTCTTGGACCATTTTAGTTGGTTCATTCTGATGTGTGGTGTCAATCTTCGATTTATATACATGATGGATCCAGTTAGTATGTTTCCTTTATTGATTATTGTACTTATCACAGTTGGGTCTATCTCATGAAGCATCATTTTAATTTCCTTGGTATCTATCATATGTTTCGTGCCATGGTAAAAGTGTAACATAATGTTGTTATTAAATATTTTCAATCTGATTTGGGCGGTGAATATACATCTAATTTTTTTTTTGAAGTTCTTATCTTAGATGATACACTTTATCAAAGTTCTTGTACTGATACTCTTGAACAAAATGGTGTTGTTGAAGGAAAATATAAACATATTGTTGAAACTGTTGGTGCAATCTTCATTAGGTCAGGGTTGACTTAGTTTGACTAGACTCACGTGAGCTTGAGTTTCGATGTCTGGCAATGACGTTTGAAGATTGTGTGAGTCAAGTGGGTCAAAGTTGACCGAAGACTTGACTGGGAAAAGTTCTAGTGGGACTAGGTGAAATTCAGGTGGACCGGGGAGATCGCATGCTGGCACAAAAAAAATCCTAGTGGGACTAGGCACACTTAGTGAGACTAGGTGAAGTCTAGGTGGATTGGGGAGATCACACGCTGACACAGGAAAAGTCCTAGTGGGACTATGTGAAGGCCAGGTGGATCAGGGAGATCGTACGCTGACATGGAAAAAGTCCTAGCGAGACTAGACACACCTAGTGGGACTAGGTGAAGTCCATGTGGATCGGGGAGATCGCACGCTGGCACGGGAAAAGTCCTAGTGGGACTAGGCATACTTAGTGGGACTAGGTGAAGTCCAGATCCAAAAGTCCTAGTGGGATTAGACACACCTAACGAGACTAGGTGAAGTCCATATAAATCGGGGACATCGCAAGCTGGCAAGGTAGAGGTCTACCGAGAGACTAGACCTAACTCAAAGGTTAGGGAAACCTGGTTGGGAACGAGGTTAAGTCCTAGTTGGGTACTAGGCAAGGGAAAATCTAAGTCGATCAAAGGTTTGATCGGACACTTGGCGAGGAAATCTAGTAGGTCATGGTTGATTGGGGTTAAGCAAAGGAACCCTAGACGTGTGCACATAAGTTAGGGTTGGGGCCAATCGATTAAGTAATCAATTGGTATTGATTTCTTGCAAACAGAAGCATTCTTAATCGATTTGGTGATCGATTAAAGAGGGAATGAATCGATTGGGTAATCGATTGAGAGAATTGGGTTGCGAGAACAAAAGCAGGCTTAATCGATTATGTGATCAATGTTGAGGCAATCTATAATCCGGAGTGACCATATGTTTTGATGTTTAGGCAAAGAGTTTAAGTTAGGTTTACCCTTGTATTTAATATGTGTATGTGAGTGTGCAGGTTTTGCAGGATGCACATGGACTTAGCTGGACGGCTTTGGGACCGGTGAAGGATGGAATGGGAGACAAGCCGTGGGCTTGCATGCATCTGAGGGACTGTGGACAAAGCAGGGACGATAGGCTAAGGGAAGCGGACTTCGAGGCATACGTGAAGGATGGCATGAAGGCAAGCCGAGGGCTTGTGTGCGGATCTGAGGGATGAGAGCCAAAGTCGAAGAGGGCTTGAAGGCAATAGGTCGAGGCTGCTGGAGCAGACACGATGAGCCGAAAGAAGCGGACTTCGAGGCATACGCGATGGACGGCATGGAGGCAAGCCGTGGGCTTGTGTGTGCATCTAAGGGACGTGAGCCAAAGTCGAAGAGGGCTTGAAGGCAACAGATCGAGGCTACTGGATGAAGAGTCAGCTGAGTTGTGAGGGGTCGAGTGCTGAGGGAAATATACTCGGGAAATCCAAGGGTTCGAGTGCTGAGAGAAGTGTACTCGGGAAGGGAAACCTTAGGTTTAGGGGTGGACCAGTCGACTGGTGCCAGGGCAGTTGACTGATAAAGTCCATAGAAAGATCAGTCGACTGCCCATGGACCAGTCGACTGATGATATCTCAAATTTGAACATTAAGCTGTAACGATCGAATTTGAGTGGGACCAGTCGACTGGTGGTGGACCAGTTGACTGGTAACGGTCATATCAATCTAGAGCACTATTTAAAGGGGCTCAGTTTTGGCTGAGAGTTCTTGACGAAATTGACTTTGGTTAAAGGTCAATTAGTAGTCTTTGTGCTCAGGAGTGTTGTCCGGATTGTGGCGAGGTTTCTCCTCCCACAAGGAGCTACACGACCTAGCTGGAGGTCTTCCGAGGAGTCATCCACCGACGAATCGGGATCGTCCACCTTACGGACAGCCATGGAGTAGAAGCTTTATCTCCGAACCACGTAAAGGTGATGTGCTAGAATTGTTTAGTTTAGTTTTTGTTATTCCACTTGCGCTTGCTAACACGTGTAGGAAGAAGAATCGAAAAGTAGCTATTCACCCCCCTCTAGTTTAACGGTAAGATCCTAACAATCGATTCAGCCTCTTCTTGATCGATTGGGCGATCGATTAAGGAGGGTGTTAATCGATTATAGTGGAATTACGCGAGAGTACAGAGAGGTGCTGAATCAATTCAGCAATCGATTAAGATCGCCTTAATCAATTAGCTAATCCATTAAGCTTCAAAAAATAGCCATTGAAAGGCTAAGTCTGATGTAGTAATCAATTGGGTAATCAAGTAGGCAACCCTATGTAATGAGTATATAGGGTTTTTACGCAGGTTGAAGCGGCATCCCTTCGCGCATCTCTTTGAGCTCTTCGACGATTCTTCTCCTCCTTCTTTGTCAGTTCTTAGCAAGTGTTGATGCACTTCAAGAGGCGTTTTCAAAGCAAGAGGAAGAAGAAAACAAGATAAACAAGGATCTAAGTGTGCAAATCTTATAAGATTTATTTTGCATTTGCTTTAGTTTCTTGTCATATCTTCTTGTAAGCTTATAAAAGGTTTCTCCACCTTAAGAAGGAGATCTTTCATAGTATATGAGAGAGTGAGGGAGAGCGGATCCTTGGATTAGTCACCTCAAGGAGGTGGAGTAAATCCTTGAGTGTTTGCATTGCTTGGAGTCTTCCGTAGTGACCAATCTACAACAAGCAATTCGGAGCTAATCACCACCCCTCTAGCTTGCCTACCGGTCCTAACAAAAACTACATGTTCTATCTTGTTATCTGCATATGCTCCAAGCAGGTTTTGGGGGGAAGTACATTCTTATTGCAGTCTATTCTATCAATAGAATTTCATTTTCTATTATATCTGGTTTAACTCCTTTTGAAAAATTATATGATTACGTTCCTAATTATCCTATCTTAAGAGTTTTTGGATCTATATATTTTATCCTTCGTCCTCATGTTGAACATAGTAAGCTTAGTTCTCAGTCCGCTCTTTATTTTTTCATGGCTACAACGAGAGTCAAAAAGGATATAGATGTAATGATCTAGTTAGTAAAAAATGTTGTCTCACATCAAGTTATTTTTCTTGAACATATTCCATTTTATTCCATTCCCTCTAACACTCCTAATCTTGGAAAATCTAATCTCATTCGTATTGATCCATTTTGCACTGATTCCGATGATATGCAGTCTTATGTCTCCCCGCAATTAGACCACCTTAGCACCTCTTCTTCTAATGATGCTATTTGTAGGATTGACATTCATAAAAATTTTGGCCATCAACTTCTCGATGATCCCTCTGCTCTTACTGCCTCCCATAATGCTCCTGTTATAGTGGATGCTCCTCCTCGTTACCCTTAACGATCTCGTAAGTCTACTTAATTGCCAAATTTTGTGTATTCTACTTATTCTAGTTTTTTTCTTCTTTTTTGGTGTCTATTCACTAATTTTCTGAGCCCTTGATAAGCACCATTTTATTGATTATTTTAATTGCTTAAATCCATGTTTGACCTATGTTTTTATTGCTTAATTATGATTTTACCCTAGGTATTGGAACTTTATCTCATTTTGGACTTAATTGCAAAATTACACAATTTTTGGATTATTTGGCCACTAATTTTCTGATATATTTTTGTAGGCATGAAAGGATCCTGGACCTAGGGCATACTGGGTCAAACCTGAGTCGGATGTGAACCGGATCGAATTATCAAGCCTACGATTAATCCGGGCCGTCCGATTCAAGAGCGGCTAGATCTGAGCCATCCGGAACGATCTAAAGCAATCCAAGCTAGGGTTAGGGTTGATCAAGCTCTATGATCAAGATCTGAAGGTTTCATCCCAATCAGAGCTAAATCAACCATTGGATCAAGCAAGGAGGGCTCTAGAGCGTCCAATCACAGATAGAGTTGATCTGGACCATCCGTTGCACATCTGGAGGATCCGAGCTACCACAAGGCAGATCCTGACCCCAGATCATCATCATAAAAGTTTGGCTCAAATCAGATCAAGATCTACCGTTGGATTTCATCCGATCAATCACAGCCGTCCATTGGTTATTATTTAAGGAAAAACGCAGCCTAGCTTCTCCTCGTCGCGTTTCCTCCCCGCAAACAGCTTCTTCTTCGGTTTTTCATCGTTTTTCAGCATTTCTTCATCCAAGGGGCGCGACCCCTCAAATCCTTCATTAGCACAAGTGTTAGGTCAGTGGGGAGAACTCACAGAGGAGTTTCCGGCTTGAATTTTGCCCAAAGACAGAGTTACGTGAGGTTTCAGTAGCTCTGTCACTTGAGTTCGTCAATCTCTGTTGTGTACCATTTCATTGCATCCGAGCTAGCCGGAGGGGTTCCCTGGAAGGCTCAGAGCATTCCCAATTCATCGGCGCAATCCACCACATCAAAGTTGAAGAAATCGATGGCTAATTTCAGCTTGGGCAAAGTTTGAATGGAGTTGAATCGCAGAGTTGTTTTTCCACTGATTTGCTGAGCTTGCGGGTTCGAGGCTCACTCTTGCTTGACGACCAAGAAGCATTTGAGCTTAGGGAGGATTGAGGCTTAGATTTCTTATCGCAATTTCAGTTTTAGTTGTAATTTTCCATTTTTGTCGTAACTTTAGTTCTTAATTTCTGTGTAGTTGCTGTAATTTTCGTTTTGAATGGTTTTTGCAGTAGTTAAGTTTCAATTTGGCAAGTAAATTAGCTAGTGAGTTAGTTTAGTGAACAAGCAATTTAATTTCACTTAGTTTTTTTAGTTTCGGCATTTGCGTATCAGTTTCGGCATCTGCGTATCAAATTCAATTAGTTCAGTTTCAGTTTTTCTGAATTTGTTTTCAGTTGTAATTAGGTCTCAGTAATTAGTTAGGCATGTTTGTAGTGAGCAATTGCAATTAGTTTAGGTTGTTTTGTAGCTCAATTTCATTTCTGCAATTCCATTAGCTGCTGCGTATCATTTCCACTGAGTGTTCATTCATTTCTGTACTTAGACAGATATAAATCTAGCAAATGAATCCTGTTTTTAGTTTAGCTAACTTAAGCAATTTGTTCAGTTTTTCCATGTTGTGTATCAAGCTTTCTACCTGCTCTACATCCAGCTGCATGCATTTCTGCATCCTAACTGAACATGCAAGTCTGCACTTTCCATTTCTGCAAATGGTCGATTCTGCATTTCGGATGGGGTTTGAATTGTTGTTCTCATCCAATTGTCTCTGAATTCTGCATCTAAACTGGTTGCTTCAAAGTTATCAGCTTTATATCAGTTATAGTTTTGCATTGAGTCTGAAACTGAATCTTTGCACACAGCTCTGCATAATTCCTGCATCTCATTTCTGAAACTGAATTTCGATTGCTGCAATTCAGCTTCTATTTCTGCCATCCAGCTTTAAGTTCTGAAATCTTCAGCGTCCTATTTCTGAAAAT